>JAVQJS010137156.1:0-12417 GCA_036024795.1 Galaxias rostratus | reverse complement strand
TTCTGTCTGAGCCTTTCTATCTACATTTAATTGGGTTATCTTCGGTCTTACTCTGGATCTTGTTTGAAAAGCTTGTTCTGTATATATACCCAAGACGTTAGTACTCCAACAGTTATCCCACAAAAGGATTAATATTCTGCTAATAAACATGCATGCCTTCTATTGCCTAGACTACAAACACTGGCTGTAGATCAACTTCACACCTTTGTTGAGTCGCAAATTATTATTGCGTCATGATCACATACTTAGGTTATAAACTTGACATTGATAAGGTGAAGGTTCTTTTGTGAACAAAGAATGTGCAATATTAAAAACTTTTGCCATTTCGGAAAACCTAATAGCACAGCTTTAGAACACATCCCTGGCGCATTTGATTGAGCAAAGCAAAGCCCCCCTGGTTGTTTCCCAGTCTATCAGTCGATTCTGAATTAAAGGCGAGAACAAAGAGATGTCAATGTATTGTTTTCACACATCCGACTGCATGAGCGGTGCAGCTGAATACTGGTGCATGAAGAACCCAGAATGGTTCATAACAATTTTTAAAATGTCATGATATATTTTCCAAATGGCGAGCACAATTACTGTACAACGATTTTGAAAAAAAATTCAAATCTTGTTGGTCGTAATTTGCAGTGATAGATATATGTAAATAAAAGGCCTGAACTTCTAAAGAAGGGGAGGTCAAGTGGAGATAAAACACACAAGGCTTGCACATTTGAGTGCGTGGGTCGCCCCTCTATTGGGGAGTGGCTTGCCTTGATGAGGGCCAAGCCGTTTACATATTGAGAGATGTTCCACCTCACTTCTCCCCGCCTAATTAGCTCACCCACTGGTTAGCAAGCTCCGCTCAGTGGTTACAGTCCCCCTGCGAACCAAAATGCCTCTCTCTTAGTGGTGTGGGTTGGCCTCCTAACCTACTGAGCTGTAGTGATCTTAGTGGTCTGGAGACCAAAGAAGACTGGTGTTCTATACATAGAAGACCTATCAACCCATGCAGAACAAGACTCTCCAAAGTTCTTGTCATCGAACTGCATGACTGCCTCTTTCTTCACCATGTACACAGTGTATAATGTCGTCATCAAAAAAAAAAAAACAGTGCGGGTTCACTGCTACTGCGGAATGAGAATACGGGTCTGTGGTACTTGGCTTCCGTCTGACAGAATGTGGCTGTCATCTTGGGTGTTAAGCTTCTGACTGACAGGCCTGTGGGCGGAATGGAGAGAGCAAGGCCAATGAAGTGGGAGGAAAGGGACATGTGTGGGGCTGCTCAGGCGTCTTGCTAAACGTTAATTAGCTGTCTTTCATAGCTCCGCAGTGACAGGCCCTGGGGATTGCTCCAGTCATGCATCATTAATAGCCCCATTGTCGGCCAACTAGACAAGCCACTGCCATAACCTTGGACCCCACTCTAACTATAGTGCCGAGCTTCAGGTGGACACGTGGACAGAAAAAGGAAAGGAGAGAGAGGGTTAAGAATACGAGAGTGAGAGAGAGATAGAAAGACACAGAGAAAGAAAGAGAAAGAGAGAGAGAAAGAGAGAGAGAAAGAGGAAGAGAAGCTATGAATGACACTCGCCAACAAGGGGCAGGGGAGAGTCTGAGGGTCTGGAGCTGAGACGGGGTGCCAAGAGGAGTCAAAACAAGACCGACGGCTCCATGTCAAACGCTGACAGAGGTCGAAGTTCACTGACTATCTTCCGATGGTAATGAACGTTTTCCGTCTGAGGCAATTTTGGCAATCGCCGCAACAGAAGCTAGTGAGGCATGAAGAGCCGGGAGAGGCCGGATGTTGTCCCTCCCTCCCCTCTCTCCCTCGCTTAGAGATGGGGTCAGTAGGTAGGGCAACTTCCCCACCAAAGAGCGGGCAGGAAGTCAGCGTGTCTGATAGAATCAGAGTCATTACCTCTATTTCTACAGCGTGAAGGCAGCCATCTAATTAAATGAGAGACCTGGAGCGGGTGAGTTAAGGGGTTCGGATAATATCACCGAGGTCCTCCTTGAAGAGGGCCTGTCATTTTGCCCAGTGCAACGCCCCATGGTCCATTCTCCAGTCGCTGGCGTGGGGTAACAGCGGTTAGATAAGACAGTGGGGTCTCACACGTGACCTTTCCCTGGCAGAAGACAGATGTCCGTCCCAGGTCGAATCGCCAGGGGAAGACGGGAGATGTCAAGGTGCTCGATCCAGGAAGTGAGGCCTGAACTTTACCTGGAGTCATGGATTAATACCACTCCCACAGAGTTTAGTGAGCATGCCTTTGTGAAAGCCGGGCCAGGTCCGTTGGAGAAAGACAAAGAGCCCACACGTAAACAGAGTGTGTGTCAATGTTTGGGTGACCATAAAAAACTTATTGGGGAGAAGGATCTGAAGCGAGGGGAGGGAGAGAAAAGAGAAAGGTGGAGGAAAGCAGAGTGATGCCCTTCAGCTTGTGAGTGCCCGGCACAGGCTGCCGCGTCCGACTGGGCACGCGGTGATTTACGGCGAGGTGGGTGGGGGGAGGGGATCTATTAGCCACGAAACAACACCGCTTGCAACCAGAAAGTGATGTATACATTGAGTAAGGGTCTCTGGCTTTTATTTGCCCCTTCCTGTGCTTTTAGTAGCATATTCTTGACAACTGCGATAAGAAAGGCCACGGTGAAAAGTAGAAGGGGATGGGCAAGTTTTCCCAGGACAGTTGGAAGTGCTCTCTTATATAATGCCACGTTGCGTTATATGGGTACCTGAGGTCACTCAGCACGGAGAAATTGAGTGGGCAATGGTGTAACAAAACAAGACTGACTATATCTTGACAAGTGATGACTTTGGAACAATGCGCCGGTTGGTCTTCAATCGTTATCAGCAGACAGGAGGTAGGTTTTGATCTGGTATGAGACAGATTTGGAGTTGGCAGGTATGTAAGGCTCCAGTTTAAAGGCATGTGGTTATAAATATGAAGCTTGAACAATAAGTGTATGTGGTGACATGTTTATGTCTGTCAGGCAAGTAAACTTTATGATGAGATAACAAGAGCTTAAACAGTTTTCTTTGCTGACAAAATAATTGAATTCTATATTGACATCACACTCGTTTGTGAATGAGGGAACACCTTCAGCATTTCATAACGTTTGGTGGGTGGTTACGTTCATAAAGACATAACGTGACTGAATAGGAAGGATTTTCAACCTTCGTCCGCAACTAACCAATGCCAAAAGCTGAAATGACTGGACCACTGTACCACAGGAAGGTAGAGCCATGCAATCCATCAGCAAGGGGAGAGAAAGACAGAGAAAAGGCATGTGATGAATAGAAGGGCTTGGAGACAGAGAGAGAGAAGAAGGGGGGGTCAGGAGCGGCATGTGGGGATGGAGCAACCGGCCTATCCTGCTGACTGTTCCACTTTCTAGCAGCTGGCAGGGAGCTCAAAGCAGCCATTCCACTGAAACGCTGTCAAAGAGATTCACAAAGGGAAGATGGGAAGATCGGAACAAGATGAAGAGAGGGGGGGTGCAGAAAGAGCCAGATGGATGGAGCCAGAGGGATGGAGTGATACGGTGAAAGACAGAGAGGGAGGAAAAAGACCGGGGGGAGCGCGAGAGAAAAGAAAGCCGGGGACGAGGAAAGAGAACGAAGGGCGAGTGAAAGCAGAGGGGAGAACTTAACACCCATTAATTTCGCTCGCACCAGGTGTGGAGGAAATGAATCCTAATAGGAGGGCTGAGCCTTGCCAGCGTCGCTCCCTTCCCTCCTGCTCTAGCCAACTCCTCCACGCCCGCCCCGAGGAAAACTTGCAGATGCTTTCAATTAGAGGCCGCCCGAGCAGAGGAAGGTCAAGGGAGAGATGAGCCAGGAGATGGAGGCCAGAAATGGGAGAGAAAGCCAGCCAGGCAGCCAGGCAGATCGACAGACAAACAGGCAGACAGACAGACATGCATGCAGGCAGCCCGACAGACAGACAGACAGACAGACAGACAGACAGACAGACAGACAGACAGGCAGGCAGGCAGGCAGGCAGGCAGGCAGGCAGGCAGGCAGGCAGGCAGGCAGGCAGGCAGGCAGGCCTGGCCTGGCTTCTAAATGATGGCGGGCCCAGGGTCTGGAGCGGGCCCCCAATAGAAGACATTGGGGGTTCTCATGCTGCGCTGGATGTGTGATACGGTGGTGTCTGTACACTGCATCCCCTCGCACTGGCCGCTGAGCCGGAGAGGCCAACTGGAGTCAGTCGTCACTCTGACAGCGTGGGCTATTAGACTCTGTTTGGAGCGCGTGCTCAGTGGTGGTGCCTCATCAAGTCTCTGATGGAAAACGAACACGTTGCATTCGTGGGAGATGAGTTTATTATCTGCACTGAAGATCTGCAGGGAGTGAAGGTGGGTGATTACTTTGTGGGCTGTTGCACAGTGTGTCCGTGTGTGTGCGTGTGTGTGTATGAGAGATTAGAATCCAGAGAAAGAGAGTGGTAGATTGAGATATAGAGTTTGCAAACATACACATATGACATACAGTATGTCTTCCTATTACAACAATGACAACTGATTAACCCTGCAGTTCATTTGTCAATTTACGGGGAATTGAAATTGATTGAAAATCAGGGTGGTTGTGCTCTGATTGGACCAAATTCTTCCCGGTGATTGCAATGGCCAAATAATCCAATTATCTTTTAAAGTGAATTAGGGCTTCTTGTAATCATAATTTATCTAACGTCTGGTCAGGCTCCTGCTGGTACCAATCACCAGTGCAGAGCCTAACAGCATATTTAATAAAAAATAAACTAGGTGGAATTATTTACATGTAAATGGAAGTCAACTGAATCAATTTCCCAAACTATACCACAAAACAGATGGAGGCACAATGTGGTGGAAAAGGCATGATAAGTAGTGCTCGACAGCAATAGGGCCTCGTGTTCCACACCTCATTGCTCTTTAACAAAGCTGGCATATCCGCAGCGCATACTCCACACACAGACACACAGTCCCACGCACACGGCAACACACAATGTTCAGTTCAACAAACATTTCGATTTCTCCTTCATATCCATCCAACCAACGTTCTGAGGTTTTGAAGTGGTGCAAACAAAAAGAAAACAGACAGAATCCTGGGTGAGGCAGTCAGTCTTGCGGAAGACAAATCTGCTCCTCCATCTGGTGCTGGGAGAGGAGCCCGTGTTGTCTCTTCCGAGCCCTCTTCATGCTTTCATGGCTGTTCTTCCTGGCCCACCACAATGTTAGGTAGGAGCAGGTGTGCATCCAGAAATACATCTAGGGAGACAGATCCCCTGGTGGATTACTGCAGGGCAGCCGCACAATGGTGCCCTGGCCTGTTTCTCTAAACACAGGGAGGGCGGGGGAGAGAGAACGAGAGGATGGATGGAGAAATAACGAAGAAAGGCAAAGGTGAGGGCAAAGAGTTGAAACGAGAGGAGAGGAGAGGAAAAGGCCGGGCCGTTTCTGCGGGCTGTCTCATGAGGCCGACTCATTAAACCAGCCGTGAATCAAGTCCACCTCTCCACTTTCACAACCGCAGGCCATCTTTGATTTGTACGGACTCTGCAGGCTCCATCTTGAGTCGCGGCTTCTCTCCAATGTATCAAGTTTATGGCTCACTCCCTCTCGACCTGCTCCACAACATCTAGCGTTATCTTGAAATGGTAAGACTATATTTAATCCCCCTCTTGTTTTGTCCTCCATCTGACTTCATAATCTTCCCCGCTCTACCGCTGGTACACACAATCAGAAGTATACAATGAGCAATGTTGTAAAGTAACAAGTGAAAATCAGACTGGCTATACTCCTGCAATTTTCCCTTGTACATTCCTAGAAAGAGTATTTTTAAAAGAATTAAAAGTGACCCCCAACCATTTTGTCTTCAGTCTTTTGCAGGGGTTTCCCATGTGCCGTAGCCAGCATGAGGAAGTAAACAGACTGGCTAAATGTGTATTGTCTGCCCACCCGATGGTGTAGGCATGGCGAGAGAAAATGTGTGCACATTTAATTAATCCTTGAATTCAGGAGAAAAACGGCATCCAGAGAGAAACTGCTTCTTTGTCGCCCACAGAAGCAGAGTTTAGGTATTAGTGCACCCCTTTAATTAGCACTGATCTACAGCCATTCTTCCAAGAAACATTTACGTTGCTTAGCCTATGATCTTTGGGCTCCGTCTGGCCCCTTTTAGTCTTTGACCTCCTAAAAGAAATGATTGGCATAACTTGTTTTGCATTATATTTAATGACTTATTTTAAGATAATAAAGACAACTGGTTAAATGAAATTTACATGATAATATGTTTTCTGTCCTGCACACGTGTTATATTCATCGTTGTTCTTCGGGGTACATTTGACTCCACGCACTTTTAGCTGTTTAAGGCAGATGTGTTCTGCTGGTTGTGGCTAATGTTTAAGTCACCATCAAAAACAATTTTGTGATCTTAAAAATTCTCCCCTATGCTGTGGGGCCCAAACCTTACATAACCGTGCATTCAGTATTACAGAAACTCCTTTTTGTTCAAACCACATTTAGGAGGAAAAGACAATTCTTAAAACATTGTATAAACGGGGCTGTAGGAGAGTGATTCTTAATTGAATGCCAGATTCATGTAGTACACAAATGGCAAAGAATAAATTAAAAATTGATTAAAATTAAAATGAGAAAACCTACTTTGTCAACAATTTAAATGAGTCACTTTCTGAAGGCTTTAATTACTGGGGTCAAATTAATCCCAAGGACGAGTAATGTGAGTCAATTTGAAGATAGCAGGGTTAGAACATCAGATTACCTACATATTGAGATGAACATCATTCACTTTAACTGTTCATCCATCCATCATCAGAACCGCTTAGCCTATGCAGGGTCACGGGGGGGCTGGAGCCTATCCCAGCTGACTTTGGGCGAGAGGCAGGGTACATACTGGACAGATCACCAGTCCATCGCAGGGCTAACACATAGACTTATAACATCTCACACACACATTCACACCTATGGACAATTTAGAGTCACCAATTAACCTACATGTTTTTGGACTGTGGGAGGAAACCTACGCTAACACGGGGAGAACATGCAAACTCCACACAGAAAGGCCCTCAGATGGGAAACGAACCCAGGACCTTCTTATTGTGAGGCAACAGTGCTAACCACTGCGCCATCGTGCCGCCCAACTATAACTGTGAGGCTTTAAAATTAGTCTCGATGGCTCAATGAACGTGGAATCAATGGACGTTTAGATTTTTCATACATTTTGCAGTATCACTATCATCAAAAAGTAATGTCGATACTAGGAGTATATTCTTCAAGTTTAATACTTCAAACCACAAACAGTATCCGTGTTTCAATGCAGTGTAGTTCATTTAGTTTGTGTGTGTGAGAGAGAGAGAAATGTGGTGACATGCTTCTACCTCCCCCTTGAACTCCCTTCTTGCGATTAACAAATCACTAAAACACCCTGTTTGTTTCTCAGCTGCCCAGCATAGGCTTGCTGATTATGTCAAATGTTTTATGGGCGACGGCTCTCTGCTTCCCCTCTATCACCCATCATTTTCCTCACGCTCTTTGTTCCCTGGTAACCTTGTGTCACCGGCTTTTCGTGGCTGTCCTTGTAGCTTTTGTGACGGACGTAATCATGTGTGAGGGGAACGATTTTTTTAAGTGAGGCAAAAGATTATTTCTCATTTGAGGACTGAGCGGTGGAAAGGGGGGAATACTCGGAGAAACCTTGATGGCTGTTCCTTCCCCTCTCTGGGCATTTACCCAGCAAGATTAAACAAAGCGCAGTAGTATTGGGTGATGAGTCGCTTAAAATAAAGACACATACAATGATGTGCATGCAGCTGAAATGTATACTGACCAAAATGTGGTAGAAAATGTGAATAACATTTTGTTTGTGGACTCCATCTCATCCGGAACCATAAGGTTCTACCGTCTTCTGAGCAAACTTGTTCAAGTGTGTCAGACTTGGGCAGGGACCACGAGTGTGAATGGTGGGTTTGATTGTCTAACGCAGGCTAGGACCAGCATTTTTGATATATGATTTGTGGGCAGCCATCGGCATACAATCAGTTTGAAAAAGACGAGCTTTCGGTGTTTTCCAGCACACAGAAGTGGTTAGGTCCTTGCCTATTGGTTATTAAACAAGATTAGGATTGTTACCATAACAACCAGATGTATTCTGTAGAACAAGCTACTCTGTCTTTCCCACGACACAGATGCACTGAGGCTTTGTTGATTTATCCAGGTGCTACAAAGACTGTAATCTCTCTAATCTAGGAAAAATAATAATAAACAAAGGGATTGTCACAGTAGGGCACTTTAGCTAGTGACAGCACAATAAAATATATCTGAAATGTATCAGTTTATCAGACAGAGTGGTATGCACCATGAGCTATTAGGTATAGCCTGTCCTGGCTTGCACACATTCTTGAGAAACTTTTTTAAAAAATGGCACGTTTACCCTGCTATGCAAAATGTGTTGTGTTTCAAGTTGTGCTCGTGTCCTTGGCCCAACTACACCACACGTCTTTAATCAACTGAGGAAGATTGCTGCAGTCTGAAACCAGGAGACCAACTGAATTGAAAAGGGAGTGCAATGGGAAATTAGGCAGACCCATGGTGAATAATAGCCTCACCTTTTGGTTCTGCACCTGCAAACCCCAATGCACAAAATAGATTTTTCATGGAGATTGCTGCTTTTAATATGCTTAAATATGATTAAGTGCAGCGATTACAGCAGCGCAACAACTTCTGTGTTTTTCTGGTTGCGCCTTGTTCCTGGAGTGGGTCACGACAAAGTCAACTTCCAACAGCAAACTCGTCATAAATTACTGAGTCAGAGGCCATTAAAAGAATAAAAAATATGAAGTGAATGAGGCAAGTGTGCCAAGCAGCCCTATGGATGAAGTACATTACTCACTACTGGCCACCCACGGCTCTCCCTTTCTCTCTACATAATGGCACTGGGGGAAGTAATTTCACCGTCATCATCTTGACTGTTCTTAACTGTTGAATATATATTATTCGGATCAATAGATTGGTCAATTAAGTGGATGGGAGTGATCTTAAATATGAGATGTACCTACATGGTAATGTTCTGAATGTGAAACAGTTTTGTGGCCATTGGTGCATTAGCCACAAATCAGCCCCCTCACTGCCACTCTTTCTCGCATGCTGAGGGGCTCTTCACCATTGTTTCAAAGTTGTTTAGAAATTGCCAGTTCAGGAACATGCCCAAAACGTCATATCTCTGAATCCAATTGATTCCGACATTGACATCTTTATTCTATTGCGCGATTGGGGTTGAGATGTTCTCTATTTCACAAACGTTTGACAGTTGACAGTTTCCAACTGAGTTTTGGTGGATGGAGCAACCTTAGAGCTCCTGTGTATGTTACATACAATGGTAAATGCTGCAAAAAAACTATCTGTCTCTCAATGGAAAATCAGGCCATATCAAATGTTTAGCTGGAAGAACATGGAATGTTGCCGAATGAAAAGTACACCTGTTGTATTGTGGACATGCACTTTTCGTATTTGGACCACAGTCAAATGTGTATCCAACATGACTTTATTTTACTGTACTTTGCATGGATAGTTTCCTACTATACAGCCAGCACAATGATTGATATGGGAGAAAGTAAGAGGAAAAAACAGAGGTCATTACCTCTGTAAAATCAGACACAATGAGGTAATTAACTGAAAGAAAGTTCTCCATCCGGTGTGCAAACAAATAGTTCAGTGTGTCCAATTTATACTGGTCATAACCCATAGCAGCTGGTGGGTGAACCCTACAGGGACATGGTTTGATGATGAACAATATGTACACTGTACTGTTGGACCATGTGGACAAAAGAGTCAACAGACCAGCTTTGGAATACTTCAAAAATAGCTCAAACTGTGGATGAAAAAACTTCAGACAACATTATGAAATTATATTTGGAACATCTGGATGTTGGTAACAGCACTATGTGATCGGGAAATATTTGAGGCAAGTTGAATGTGAATTCAAACAATGTTTCCCTAAAGCCTTTATAGAACATTAACCATCAAAATGACAGATCATTAGAATTGCTCATGCAAGACGTACTCTTCTTTAATATTGTGATATGAAAGTATCTGCAACACAAAGTAAGTCTCATTTTGAAATGAAACGCTGATTCCACGGACCTAACCATTACGCTCAGAACACAAAGTATGAAGCAGACGCAGGACCTCTCGGATCATAACAACAACATCACAAGCACTGTTTGTGGGAGTGTGTGCGAACCATCTCTCATCTGGACATCCCCTGTGTCCTGCATCCCTATCTGGTAACAAGCGAGTGTTTTCTAATGTCTCAAACAGGTCCTTCCGATAATGAGAGCCAGTGAGCATTGTTTTGATTTTGTGCATTCGGCCTCCACCCACCAGGTTCACTCATGCCGATTAAAGCCCTTTCCAGAGACGGCCCTTCGTTTCACAGATGTAGACATCTCTCCGGGAAAGTTCACTGAGTCCAGAAAAAACAATAGCCTTCCTCTCAGTCGTCTCAGGCGGGCTGGGGAGGAGAGGGAATATGAAACCGTATTTATAGACGCAGCCCCCAGTCGTTAGATCACGTAAGGGTGCTGTGATTCATCATGTATCTTCCTGAAAGAGAGCCCTCCCGATTCCTGTCCGTTGCATAGTCCCACGGAGACTGACGCTGTGGGTCATTAGCCAAAGCCTGGATGATTCCCAGACCTCCCCAGCCCCTCGCTCCCCGTCTCCCCACTGAGAAAGACAAGCGTGTCAGAATGTTGTCCCTGAATGCAGAGCTGGGAGCAACAGCCCCCATTTAGCTCTCCACGTCTACATGGCTATAACGTTAAGTTTATTTATACTTCCATAACGTATATTTGTGTTCAGTATTTCCCATGTTTTTTTTCTCATTTGACCTGTTCTTACCCTGGCATTTTTGATAATTGCTTAATCATAAGCCTATCATCTGCTCAGGCCGGTGCAGTGTAATGACTTTAACTGGCTCTTATTGAGAGATAATAGACCTTTAGAGATGGACCACCTCTAATTACAGCAGCTATAATCGGCTCTAACAATTTGCCTGGGAGAACACACACTTGGATAGAATCTTCAACCAACTCAAGCATGAGTTGACTTTTGTAAAGAGTCTAGTAACATGCTAAACATATTATCAATCTACAAGGAATTCACCAGCAGAACAATAGAAATATAGCATACAAATAAAGCATCTTCATAATTAATAAAGCATTCGTGTTGTTTTAAGTGTATTACTAGAAGTATGAGAGCATCCAATAACATGCTTAGAGCTTTGATAATATGTTACAAACTTTTCAATTTTTTGTTACTAGGAACTACTGTTCCTTATTACAGGTAATCAGATTTCGGAGGGGCCATGGCTCCCCTGAGTTGGCTCTGGGTACATGAGCGTTGCAAACGCGTGGCGATAATGTTCGAAACTTGTGCACATTCTATAGGCAATACACCTAAAACCATTACCACCTCCAGAGCAGATCAAAATCTTGCATTTGCATTCACATCTTTGAAGGTACATAATCTTTGAAAGGTATGTAATCACGGAATCATAGGTTAAAATAACTTTTTTATCATTAACTTTCATTTGATATTTTGATAATATTTATAAGACGCCAGTTTTGATCATCCAACACAAAACATAGCAATAGTTTTACTGTTTAGTTGTTGGCACAATCCTTTAAAATTGAAGAATAAAACGCTTAACACATTTCAATCAATGTCAGGGAGTAGTGACTACATGTAATTAAACTAGTAGTCAACAAGCTACGGCAAATGAGTTCAAGTGGAGCAGTAGATAGAGAAAGTAGAAACAATTAAAACAGAAATGTATTTACTGAATGAAATAAAATCACAAACTTAGGTCGATGCAAAACTGTTAAGGTCAGCTGCAAGTTGCCAAACCGTAACAGCTTTCTCAACTGACTGTCTTGAGATCCAAAACCTTGTTCTCTGCCACTTCCCTTCAAACCACCTCTTAACACCTACCTCTTATGAAGGCCGCAGTCATTTCTTCCAGTGCCACCATGTCCTCTGTCTCTACCTCCCCGTTGTCTCACAGCATGACATCTATTTGACCGCCCTTGTCTGCGTGCTCCATATTGTTGCCAAGTTGTTGTAGGGAAACCACATTCTTGTTATGCTTTAACCACAATGGGAAATCAATCATCATTAACGAGTTTTTACAATAGTATTGCAAACGTAACGACGAAAGCCTGGATGTGCATCCAACATGAAATCATTGTATGAAACAGCGACACATAGGACCATGGACACAGTGTCTGATAAACTGATAAAGAATGGTGATAAGTAGTCCATCCATCCATCCATTGTCAGAACCGCTTATCCTGTGTAGGGTCGCGGGGGGGCTGGAGCCTATCCCAGCTAACTTAGGGCGAGAGGCGGGGTACACCCTGGACAGATCGCCAA
>JAVQJS010137127.1:0-10096 GCA_036024795.1 Galaxias rostratus | reverse complement strand
CCCCCCCCCCCCCCCCCCCCCCCCCCCCCCCCCAAAGATTAGTATTAGCATTATTATTTTGTGCATGCGTTTAGAATACCGTATCATGGGCACAATCTAAAGCAAACAATCGAATTAATTGACCAATTGAATGAAACTAAATGCTTTACAAAAAACATATACATGCAATTTCTTCAAACACCACAAATTCTTCTCAATTTTTTTTGCACCAACGAATTCCATATCTGCAATTTCTTAATTTCCCACTTGCTTCCTGCTACATTACTTTAGCATTACATTACATTACATTATTATGTACACTAGATCCCATTTGCTAAAAACTCATGTTATCGAATGAGATAGAAAGATGCTAAAATACCATACACGTGTATACCTAAATTACGGTGTGTGCGTGACCTCGCCATCATTACACCATAGCTAAAGCGTTCTTTGCCAAACCTGTCATATACATAAGTTTTAATGCAGACTTATACTTATTTTAATTTCAGAAATGTTAAGTATAGCAAAGTTTGCAGGCTTTACAATTCAGGTCTGCGCGTTAAAGTATAGCAGATACACAATAAAATACCAATATATTACGATTTAAATTAGAACAAACTAATAAAATAATAAATAATAATTGACTGTTTGGAAGAAACTAATTTTAACACGTTTAAATCCGAAAATCTACTGTTATTGTCAAAAGTCGAGTGAATTTCTATTCCAGTGGTGCATTGAAATATTAAGGACTGGAGAAAACGTAGTGACAGTGTATTTCTGGCTCTCTCACCTGCTTCAGTCGGCGCCATTTTGCTCTTCGATTTTGAAACCATGTCTTTACCTGTAAATGAAATAAAAAATACTTATTCACACATTTGCTTAACCACATGAAACAAAAAAAAAGACGTTAGGCCGATCCTGAATTTAGTCTGTTGGAAAAATAATTTCTAAAAAATGTATACATCTCTGTCTCTTTCGAATGTATTTATTTAATTTTAATTTTATTGATTTACTTTAAATCCACAATAACCTTTTTGTTTTTTAATCGGATTACTGTCTTTTCTTAGAAGGATACCTTACCTGTCTTTCACTCAGCTGCAGCATTTTTGCCAATCGTTTACGTTCGGGTGGTGACAGGTATTTCTGCGTCTCGAACTTCTTTTCGAGTTCGATGGTCTGCTCGTTCGAGAACCGAACTTGTCCACCTTTCCTTTTGTGTAGTGGCCGCTGAATAAACGGCGTCCACAACAGTGGTTTTCCTACAAAATAAATGATACATTATATATAAAAAAGGGATTTTTATTAAAAAAATAAATAATCTTTTTTTAAATAACAGCATTGTATTGATGAAGGGTATAGAAACAGGCCTTTTGAAAATGTTCAGAATATTCAAAACAACATATAGTCGAAAGATTGGTGTAGGCCCATTGTACTATCAAACTTTTTTTCTTTTTTTAAATAAACCGTTAAAAAACTTTTGTCTTGCGAATGTATTTTATAGACGTTAATGGCGGTTGCTTTGTGGGCGCGTATCCCAACGGGCTTTTGAGGAAGGTGTTTAGAGAACGCTATGGCTAAATATCCGCTCATGTGTTTCCTGCTGGGTTTTCTGACGACATGCTGCGGCCTTCACATGATGAATAGACAGTGTCCATTTGACCGCACATAAACCAGCGATTAACTTTCTCAATAAGAGATTCCGAAAAATCGTGATTCTCATGGGTCTATTACACAGGGAAATAAACCAAAAAAACATTATATTCAGAGGCGAATCGTTGCGTAATATTAATATAAATAAGAATAATTATAGTAATAATGATCAAATTAATATTTGTAAATATTTGAACAAGGCTTAATCTAATTATTTTATCGACATCAAACTTAATCCACTTATTGAAATATTGACTCTATGTCATGTCTTTCTGGTTCGCATCATGTTATATTTAATATGGCTTATTTGATGTGTGCCTGCTTGGTTATTTTAGCCAACCATAAAGAAGTCACATCCCCGCACTGAGGAAGTGAACAATATCAGAAAAACGGATCCCGGCTATCAGAGGCCGAGTGTTTCCTGAATATGTCTGTATTGAGGATGTCGATAAAATAATCAGCAGCCTGCACGACTCCCGCGGAAGCGGCGGCCCGGGGCGCGAGGGACAGTCAGGAAAACAGCCAACAGCTTCTGAAACCTGATTTACTCCTATCGAGAGCGCAAGGTTTCCGTTATAAACGGAAGGGGGTCAGCTTTGCAGAACAGAGACGGTTCACTTAACCCTACCCCCCCCCCCCTCTCTCTCTCTCTTTCTCTTTTTAACACACACACACACACACACACACACACACACACACACACACACACCAGACCGACAATCTTTTGCTGAAATAACAAGTGATTTAGGCTCGTGTTTGGGGGAGATGACGGGACTTCAGAAGTTTAGAACAATGGGTCTCCGGAAAACGAGTCAAGGCCGAGCGCAACTTGAGCCAGTGCACAGTATGTGTTTCAGAACCGTCAAAGTCAACCCCATGCATTTATTACAGTATCATAATCCTCTACAAAATCCTATTTCATTGTTTATTTAAGATATAAAAGCCCCACACAGAGGAGCAAATTACTAACCCTTTTTGAAAATATATAGGCCTACTCAATCAGGCATTATAAATCTTATTTGGCTTTCGCAAAATGTAACCAAGTGTATTGTGTTGCTCGCTTTCCTGTACTCGATTAGCTATCTACGTACATTGATTATCATCTTATATATTTGTGCTATTAAGCTATTTGCAGGTGTAAATTAACATGCTTACATGACATTTGTTACTCCTTTTGCCGCCCATGCTCTTTACGCACGAAACTCACCAAACTGGTCGTGTCGGAGTAGCGCGTGCGTGTAGTCCCCCATGGTTCTATGGAACGGGTAGATAGAGTTGGCGAATGCTCCGGACGCATACGTGGCCGTGAGCGCAGCGTGGTGCGAGAGAGTTGGATGAATCGGTGTCGGTTCGTAGATGGGGGTCCGGTATGGCGACACTAAGCTGGTGAACGAAGAGTTAGGAGACGGGAGAGTCGGTGTTGGTACAACCGGAGCAGAAGAAGTCGGTGTTCCATTTCTTCCAAGGATGTCTTCGATATAAAACGGCGTGGGGTGCGTGGGCTGGATCGGGGTCGGTGCGTAAAGAGGAACGCTCATCGCTGAAGACGCCGCGTGCTGGTACTGCATTCTAAAGAATACTTTAACACGTGCCGCTAAAGAGCCCTATCCCATATAGATTATACTACCAGGCCTAATCACAACAGGTCATTAGAGAACCAAAGAAAAAAGTGCTGGACTGCAGGAAATTCTGTGTCGCGTGTCATGGGGTATGGAGGGTAGTTGGTGTTTTCAGCCAACGGTTTTGAGTTGCCTCATATCTCAGCGCGAGAGGGAGGAGATAACAAACCACCCAACTTCCTGCAGGTGCTCAGACCTTCTCCTATTGGTTCACAACAGGGCCAGCACACTGTCTCCAAAGCGTAGGCAAGCAAGGCTATTGGCGGCTCTAGCACACCTGAGAATCAGCAAGACATTAAGGTTTGCGAGGTGTGAGACTTCCTAAGTAATGTTCAACCACAATCATCCAACAACGGGAAACAGTTTAATTGTTTGCAAAATGCTCATAAATGAAAGGCATGTTCGATACGCCTACGGTTGGCAAAGATACTGCATGGAAGAGATAGAGAATGTTCTTATGAGGTCTCATACAGGCGTGGGTAAAGACGCTAGTAAAGAAGTCATCCGTTATCTGCACTCCACACAGTGTTCCATTATCGGCGCACATCACACGATTGGTGACGAGTCAATGCCGAGAGCAGTCCTCACCCAATCCAATTGTTTAAATGATATAATTTGCAACACAAATGCATGTGATAAGTGTTAAGTGTCTGTGATATTGGGTGATTAACTCACACTGAAGAGTCTGCGTGGGCGAGGTGGGTCCGGTGGCTCTTTATTGCATTTATAGTGAACATGTAAATCGATTGAACATCTCGCTAAAGACCTGGTGATCCGGCCTTCATCACTTCCTCTCCGTGCAGTTAAACAGTAACCAATCACTTTTCCAATCTGTGTTGTGAATAAAATAAGGAAGATTTTCTGAAACACTCGGACCACAGGTCAACGCTTTCCTAATCGGAAAATAAATTAAATAATCATCATCGTTCATACAAAAGTAAAATCAAAGAAGGCAAAAGAAGAAAACTTTTTTAGGAAGTGGTCTACAGTCTATGCGCTAACAGGCAACTTTCCAAAGATGTTCTAAACAACCAACCTCATGTACCTGCTCACGGACGAACTGATTTAAACACAGTAATGCGTTGCTAAAAAACGTATAGCCTGACATGAAAGACATCGGTAAATGGCAAATATTTGGACTTTGATAATGATTGCAGTTAATTGATTCGGCAGGTTTCTCTGGAGCCGCGCGTAGATAACGGCTGGTTATCGCGCTTCTCTTACATTGAGAGCGCAAGGATATAGCCTAAGACGATGCAGTCATCCTTTAACACACTTAAAAAACGTTTGAAGTGATTAGTGAGTCTTCAGAATTATGAATTCGTTAAAAAAACACGCAACATTCTTTAATTCGATCTTATCAGTTAGTGTCCGCATTGATTGGAAATCAACAGAACCATTTGATAGATGATTTATAGGAAAATGTATGCATAAGCATATAGCGTATGATAAAAATGCCCTACTGCTTAAACAACAGAAGACTTAGAGAAATTTATTTAAAATACGAGAAAAATGCAAGACTTTCACCTCAACGTAACTCAAGTGTGGATAGGTCATTGATTCTTTGTCGCATTCGAAACGTTTGTATTAAAAATAAATTAATTTGAATGACAGGAAACTCAAAGCTTGGAAACGCAAAAGCTATTTGTATGCGGTCGAACCGTTTGGATTCAAATATGTATTAATATACCTATTTTTGTAACATCGGATTTTAACTGAAGAGACCGAAATAGATCATTCTCTGCTATGGGGATTTCCTTAGCTCACATTTTTTACTTTGAATGCATCAAAAACGTCACTGGAAGGGAATATAACTATAACATTGGCTATATTGACCGGAGATGCGTGGAAGATATGCCTCACCATATGTCATCAGTTCTAGATTTAATGCTTTATGACAATTTACCGAACGTAAATCCTTGAATCCAAGCATTAACGGACTAACACCACACTAGTTTTTCCTCTATCACACCGCCACCTACCGTTAAAGACGTGTTTTGATCATTCCAACGTAAGATCGGCTGTTCATGTTCCTACAGGTAGCCTTCTGATTTGTCGCGTATATTATTTGGCGATGTGCTTCAGAAATAAAGTAAAACAAATAGTGAAAATATGTCGATTTTCTTCGTATGAATTTCAACAGTTGGTTCATGGCTGTGATTTGACGGTGAGAATTAAGACTGGGATTTTTCCCGCGATTAATGCGGCAGCAGTGGTTTCGCATAGTGGTGTTGATATTATACAAGTAACTTAAAGATGCTAATAAAACATCAAACATTTCTAATGTCCTACATAAAACACAATCCAAACATTTTTGTTGTTGGAAAAGATCCCGCTAAATGCAATGCTATACCTGTGGAAGTTAGTTTTTCAAACGTCTAATCTCAAAACCCATGCCATTTCACAAAGTTGAAAAATAATAGTCATACTCAGGAGCCAAAAAGCCTCTCATTGTTGAACGCGATACTCTAGCGTCATCCAGTGGAAAGGAAATTAAGCAGACTTATTACGGAAGCTGCATAAGACGTTATAATAACTATTTATTCATCGACTTCCAGACATTGATTTGTATAACAAATCTATGTAGTTGAAATATATGCCTATATTCACAAAATAATTGAAGACGTTTTCCACTTTCCAGACAGGAACAAAGTTTGCCATGCGACCCCAACACCCAACCCTCTTATGCATCTGTTTGAAGTAAGCCTTTAACAATTACATGAAATTCAACATCAATTTAATTTTGATGCAAAGTTATCGCTGTTCTAATTGAATCGATTGAAATGTATAAAGTAAGACCAGCTTCGTTGATGACGTATGATTTCAAATGACCTACTTCCGGAGACGGGATTTTTCGACTTTTCACATACTGACCAACAAATTCGCCCGATTCCGATACCGTTATCCAATTCTAATATTAGTCTCCGCGCATTTGTTAACCCATGTCTACCAGTAAAACGAAACAGTTCAGAATGCTGATTACTGAACGGCTATCAACGGCTGCAGAAGAGATTTTGTTAATTTTTGAAAGAACGATTGCGGATTACGAAGAGGTGGTTCGCCGTTCACAGAGAGAGAATGTCCGACAGCGTGAACTACTGGATGCTCTTCTCAAGCCAAATATCAAATTGCACAGAGGTTTGTGGTTTAGCCATATACATTGAAACGGGTCTGAATTAGCTGCTTACCATCGTTTCTAAAGATAAGCCAATGCTACCTGCCTAAAATCCTACCTTTGTTATTTAAACAAAAAAGCATTATTTGATTTGAATCCTAATTTTATTTAGAGTGGGGTTGTGAAATATTAAAGCATTTGAGTGATTTGAAATCAATTCCATTTGTTTCTCTGTTTGTTCTTGAATGGTGAAGCCTAACCACACTAAGACAACAGAGATAGTTTTAGATGGATCTCAGCGCACCTCGTCTTTTAGGTAGGAATGTAGAATATTTACCACTTTACTTTTGATCTGGTTTAACAGTAGTTTGCTTTCTGTTGGCTTTCAGACCCCCAGAAGTCCACTTCGTCCAATGAGGAGGTTCCCCCTGAACAGCTGCACTGTGAGCAGGAGAGGAGCTCCAGTCTGGACCAGGAAAATCCAGAACCCCCACAGATTAAAGAGGAACAGGAGGAACTCCGGACCAGTCAGGATGAAGAGCAGCTTCCAGTTCTGAAGGAGGAGGAGACTGATGCCAAGGACTCTATGTTGACCGTTACTTGTATTGAAAGTATCTTTGATCAATGCCAAACAATGTTTACCCACCTTGATAAATCTGTAGCCACTACCTCAACAGACCAGATGACCACAGAACTAGGTAGAGAAGAGAGTGTATCAGAACCGGACAGTTCTAGAACCGAAAGCAAAGACAATGCTTGGAGTCCTTTAGGAGACAAACCCTATAATTGCCATGTTTCCTCGAGAACGTTTAGTGTTCAGAGTAGTTTAAAATCTCACGTGGCGTCTCATACTGGTGCTAAACCTCTGAGTTGCAATGTCTGTGGTAAAGGATTCAAATTAAGATATCTTCTGACAAATCACATGAGAAATCATACAGGGGAAAAACCATTTAAGTGCAGCTTATGCTCTAAAGAGTTTAAACATAAGGATTCTCTAGATTACCACATGTGGACTCACACTGGGGAGAAGAATCACAGTTGCAGTTTCTGTGAAAAGGGATTCTATTATAAAAGTCATCTAACAGCTCACATGAGAATCCATACGGGCGAGAAACCATTTAAGTGCAGCTTCTGCTCCAAAGAGTTTTACCAGAGTAGTCATCTAAAAATCCACCTAATGTCTCACACTGGGGAAAGGCCTTATGGTTGCAGTGTCTGTGGGACAAGTTTTAAAAGTAAAAACTACTTGACACGTCACATGAGGATTCACACTGGGGAGAAGCCATTTAAGTGCGGCGTCTGCCTTAAGAGGTTTAAACAAAAGAGTCATCTGGAAAGCCACTCAACGATTCACAACCCGGACAGACCTTACAGTTGCCATGTCTGTGGGAAAGGTTTCAAATTAAATCATCCTCTGACAGTTCACATGAGAATTCACACAGGGGAGACACCATTAAAGTGCAGTTTATGCTCGAGAGAGTTTAATGAGATGAAGACTCTTCAAGCCCACATACAAACTCACACTCAAGACCTCAGTGTTGAACTGTCTGTGGGAAAACATTCAGATGAAGGAGTGGTCTGAAAAGTCACATGGCAATTCATATATAATATATCTGTTGGGTATGAAAATAACATTTGAACAATGTATTTGTTTATCAACTGTCTGGTGCATGTCATTTAGAGTGGTTGGTGAATGCAATCTAGAATTTGGATAGTTTTTATTAATATTATTATTATTATTAATAATAAAATGTTGGTTGAAATACTCACTTCTTCTTTGCCTAAATTGTGCACTTAATGTCTCCCAAGAAGACCTGTAGATGGCCATGCTAAACAAAAAAGTTAAAGTGCAGACCTCACACTGAGTTCAGTTTCTGTTCAATGTCTGTATACGGGGGGCTATAAGAAGTTCCATTATTAAGAAAAGTTACATGTGTGCTCTACCATAGCATTTTAAGACAATGTCACTAATTACATAAATGTACATACAAAGTCGACATAGTAATCAAAAGATAAAGTTTATGTTTATTGTGCATTGGTTATTACAACTTAATACGCTAATTGATTTCATAATATAAAGACGGTAATCATGTTTCACGTTATTATAAAGCAGAAATGTTTTCTGACCATTGTATGATGTAGTTCTGAGTGCTATTGGTGGAAGTTGAGCAGGAGAGGAGCTCCAGTCTGGACCAGGAGGACCCAGAGCCTCCATAGATTAAAGAGGAGGTTCCCTCTGAGCAGGAGCACTGTGAGCAGGAGAGGAGCTCCAGTCTGGACCAGGAGGACCCAGAGCCCCCACAGATTAAACAGGATGTTCCCCCTGAGCAGCAGCACTGTGAGCAGGAGAGGAGCTCCAGTCTGGACCAGGAGGACCCAGAGCCTCCACAGATTGAAGAGGAACAGGAGGAACTCTGGACCAGTCAGGATGAAGAGCGGCTTCTAGATCTGAATATGATGAAGACTGATGCCATGGTCTCTATGTTCACTGTTACACGTGTTTAAAGTGTCTTTGATCAAGGACAAACTCACTAAGTGAGAACACCTTGATCAATCTGTAGATACTCATTCAACAGAACCAGATGGAAAGGACTGTGGATCAGAACCAGACAGTTCTATAACTGAGAGTAAAGACAGTGAGTGGATTCCGGCAGGTTTCAAATGTAATCATCTGAGCCGTCACATGAGAATTCATACAGGGGAGAAACCATTTTAGTGCAGCATTTGTTCCAAAGAGTTTAGGAGTAATTGTGATTTGAAAAAGCATTAAAGGATTCACACTAGGGAGTAGCCCCACAGTTGTACTGCATGTGGGAAAGTATCAATTCAATAGAATTCATCATCTAAGAGATCATATGGTGGTTCATACAAGTGAGAAACTGTTCAAGTGCAACACTTGCTATAAAAGGTTTAATCACAACTCCAGTCTGTAGATCTACATGTTGACTCACACAGAGGAGAAGCATTATAGCTGCAGTCTCTGTGGAAAAGGATTCTATCACAACGGCCCTCTGACAGCTCACATGAGAGTCCACACGGGAGAGACACCATTTCAAGTGTCTGTGGATCGGGTTTCAACTGAAATCATTGCCTGACAGGGCTTTATCGTTGCCGTGTCTGTAGGAAGAGATTCGAACCAAAACGTCATCTGAAAAGTCACAAGGTTATTTAGAAATGAGCAAGTTCAACAATCTTGTCACTCAGGTCAACTGCAGAGTTCTGAGAAATATTCAGCCAACTTATAATGTAAAAATGTATAAAAATTTGAATATCTTCTCTAGTTTTCTATAATCTCCACACAAGTATCTCTGTACGGTGTTGGGACAAATCTTTTGTTACACAAAATGTAAATATTTGATCAGATCGATAATTAATCCCTTTAAGCAATGTCTGCATTAGAGTGTGCTGGTACCAGGCTCCAGTATGGGGTGCTATGCCACAGTGCACAACATGATCAGTAATCCCCCCATGTCAGTTATACACACACATAAATTTGCTTAATTTGCATATGCCTATTTTCCCCACGAACTGGATTATCTAACGTGAGACACGATGTGTACATCAAAATGCTCATCTTGCTCCAGAATACCATGTAAACTGCAGAAAATATGGGATGTATAAGGTACAATTAAAAATATAGTATCTTCGTCAGCTTTGATGTCACAAGCAACTTTCGAACTACATATCACTCAACTGGGCCAGTTTAGTCAATGTACTAAATATCATATTAATA
>JAVQJS010137117.1:0-13262 GCA_036024795.1 Galaxias rostratus | reverse complement strand
TGCCTTGTGAAAGTTAACTGGTGAGTGTTAATTGTATTGCTGTAGCATGCTACTGCTAGTATGCTAATGCTATTCTTCTAAATGTGTAGGTTTAGCAAGTTGTTGCATTAGTTTCATCGGAGTTAAGTGACAACTATTTAACGAAATAATTTTTTGTATTTTGTATCTGTATGCAACACAAAGATTTAATAGTATACTTAGAATTATGATTGAGTACTCCTACTGACCAATTGTTTGTATCTATGTTGTTGGAAACAATTAGTCATTTGAACATGTACATGAAGATGAATATTGATGCCATTCATTCATGAGTGTTTATGGTATTTGAGTTCATGTTAAGAAATAGTATTAACCAACTCATTGGCTGTACAGGCCAGGTTCCTTTCCTTTCCTTTCCTTTCTTGGAGGGCCAACTACAAGTAGGCCTCACGCCGGAACCCCCAGAGAACAAGCAACTGCAACTTCTGCTAGTGCGGTAGGAGGCGCTGCAGCCTGCTTCCCTAACCACATATACCCTACAGATGATTTGAACGATTTCCCCACTATTCAACAAAGTTGCCATTGGACTCTCAATAACGGTTTCCATTACCCTTAATGATTTTTGAGTTCTGGTTATTCAAACCAACTTTTGATCTGTGTTCATTTACATAATCGAACCAACCCTTGTAAATAATTGAGACTGTGCACATTGTAAATACTGTAAATATTATATTCTGCAAATGGTTAAAACACTTTGTCACTTTTTGCATTACAGTACAGTGTCTGTCATTTAATCAAACACCATACCACTTCCTCCCAGAGACGAAATCAGAACCTTCTCATATCTAACCTATCATTGCTTTATTCCATCAATAGCTTCACTTTGTATGGGCTACACTAACCCTAAACCCTAACCCTAGCCCCTGACCCTAACTCTGACCCTAACTCTGACCCTAACCCTAAACCCTGACCTTGGCCATAACCTAACCCTGACCCTAACCCTAAACTACAACCTTTACCCCTGTCCCTAAACCCTTACCCTAACCCTAACCTTAACCCATACTTTAGCTAGTCTCTATGTTGAACCAAAATTTAATTCTAAAAATGTAAAAACATTTTCCCAGTTTCTTGGCAAATTCTTTATCCTTTTAATAAACCTGTGTTCATTCTCCATCCTCCAACTTTGTTTCCATCATTTATATCTAGATGTAACTCCACCAGTGCGCGATCTGTTATTGCTATAACCCCAATATTACTGTATATAACCCTATCTACCAGTGAATGAGAAATAAGAAAAAAATCTATTCTTGAGTAAATTTTGTGAGAGTTAGAGTAAAACAAATCCTCCCTTTCCTGTGGATTGACCAACGTCCAGATATCCTGTCCTTAAATTCTTTTGAAATTATGAAATTGAGTTATGTTTGCAGTATTTTCTATTTTGATTAATTCATACCCAAACTTCCCTGCCTCTTCTCATCCTGTCCATATCAAACGCCAATAGCCCTCCTCCTTATTGTGTTTATTGGATGCTTTTATTTTATAATGTAAATATAGCGTCTTTTTTAGTTTGGCATGATTTATTTACGACTGCAAAAGATACCTTGTTCTCAGGTGGACTTACCTGATTGAATTACAGTTTGAAAACGTGAAACAACCTTACACGAATTTTTTGGAACCAGAGAAACAGCAGTGACTCCTAACACGACCCAACAACACCAAATGTTACCACATTTCGACATATTTAGCATTTTGCCTCCTTTATTTAATACATGCTTACCGTGCAGTCTTTAATGTAGTGAATATTAACATTCAAAACAGGAACAATTCTGGAGCTTTGTAGTACTTTGACACACGCACACACACACACACACACATACACAGAGAAGGTAGGACTAAACTTCCAATACACAGCTTTCCACCTCTAGAAAATCTCAATTTCTCAAGACTAGGTAAAAATACAAACATTATGACATTATCAAAGTATAATTAAACACCAGACAAGTTTTTACAAAATGTATCCAAGACGATTACTGGAAGTAGAGCTGGGGACAATCCATAACCCTGCAGTGGGTTGGTACTGGTTGGGTTGGTCCATAACCCTGCAGTGGGTTGGTACTGGTTAGGTTGGTCCTTAACCCTGCAGTGAGTTGGTACTGGTTGGGTTGGTCCATAACCCTGCAGTGGGTTGGTACTGGTTGAGTTGGTCCTTAACATTGCGGTGTGTTGTTACTGGTTAGGTTGGTCCTTAACCCTGCAGTGGGTTGGTATTTAACATTGCTCTAGCAACACTGGCTGTTGCCATAACAGACATGCAAGGATACATTGTATGAACATGAACAGATCAGTTAATGGGTTTCAATAGTCTAAACTAATGCTAACACCTAATGCTTTTCAAAAAGCAGGACTAATTCCAATATTGAATGGTTTTCTATTAAGTAGGACTAATTCCAATACAGAATGTGTGTCTATAGACAGGACTAATTCCAATGGGTTCTATAGTAAGGATTACTTTCAATATTGAATTGTTATTTTAAGACCGGAGCACCATATCAGATGCCAGTGTGGTTCTACCAGAGGCTCAGGGGTTAGGATAGCACATTGATTGAAGGATGGACCCAGGCTTATGTTTGGGGTCATCACCATGGCACTCAGGACAGTGAGGTTATGTTGGAGCGACCACCAGGAGGCGCCACTATCCTCTGAGTGGATCGACGAGGGATGTGGTCATCAATCTGGTTCCCTGAAGAAGAAGGATATTTAGTTATCAGAAGTTATCAATCTAAGGCCTGGGCAACAGGCAGCCCATGGAAATATGCTCAGATCACATTAAGAACACTCTCGTCTATAGTCTATTTTTGTGTGATGATTTAAAGGTGCAGTATGTACTTTGAGAACTGGGGGAGAAATGGCCACCATTTGAATCCAACCTCCAGAGTCTTTGGCCCCTCCCACACATGCCAGTGTGTGCTCGGACTTGACTTTGTGAAGCACCGCCTCGCTAAGGCTCATGAGGTCATGTGTGTGTTGTGCATAATTTTGGTTGTCACCAACAATGCATTAAGCGATGTCTGATTCAGAGGTGAGAAACCAAAGAATCCAAAAAGCTGAAACACCGAGCGGTTCAGACCAAAGGCAACGAGCACAGATAGAGAACAAATGAGACCACGCCCCTTTTAGCTCTAGCATTATAGGGGTATTGTGGCAATTCATTTTCCTCATTGACAAATACAAAAAGGGGCGTGGAAATGAATACGATTCAAAGCATTACATGTCCCAATTCTGACATTGTTCGCTGAATTTGACTACGTAGATTCAATAGAAGAAAAAAAATCTTAATCTCAACATTGTCTAGGGAACAAGCCTGTTTCAAACAAAGTCTCGTCATAAGAAGAACTAAAAAGCCTGTTCCCAAAAGCGCTTTAATGCCTTCGATCTTAGATCAGTTGAATTAAACCAAGGCTGACTTCCCTGCCTCAGGTTTGGCATTAATAATAACCCCACATAGCAATGCTAGAAACCATGGCCAACTTTACTGCTGCAGTCAATGACCAGAGACATTCCTCCAAACACCAAGTAGTTTAAGGATGGAGATATCCTCTCTCTGGTTTGGTGCAGCTTGTGAACACCTGTTAGTGTGTGGTCCTAAATGTGTTGTTTTCACCCACAGTACTTTATAGAGGGTTTTACTATTTAAAGCACCTACCAAAAAGAAAAATGGTAATTTTGTCTATTTATATGCATGCTATAAAAGTAAAATAAAGGAGCATATCTGGACATGGTGCACAGCTAAGGAACCTGACAACACAGTCATACACATGATGAAAAATCATGTAATATCATTGTATGCCCAGGCCTGGTCTATGTACTAATTAGTATAAAGGTTTTTAAATGCTTTCAATCAATATGACCCTGCGATATATACTTTCACATGTGGTATTGTTGGTATAAAGTGAATACTGTTGATAATAGACCTGTGGTACCATTCATATGCAGTGTAGGATACACCTTAATCTGTTTGCCACAGAATCAAAATGGTCAACCAACATGACGCATGGAACTGGAGGTGACACAGCTGATTGGTGGGTTACCGGACAGAGTGAAGCCTGATTGGTGCAGGTTGCGTGTGGGTCCCAGTGGAATCTTGCCGGGACACTGAGGCCCTCTGGTGGTGGGTGTGGGTGGAACCGATTTAGTCATGCTGATGACATCATGCACTGGCCCGTCGTAATTCCCACGTGGAACCCCTTGGGCCTCCGCCATCTAAAACATTTTAGAACATCAATAGAACCAGTGGGAACTGCTATGTAGAACATATCAGAACATCTGTAGAGCCTGTGGGAACAACTAACCAAAATCATGATCAGAATGTAGAACATGTAGTTCTCTATGCCACACTGGCTCAAACACATCAACCTGCTTCAAGCATTGATTTATCACCGGTTGAAATACCTTACCCTGGTTCAAGCATTGATTTATTACTGGTTAACACACCTCACCCTGCTTCAAGCATTGATATATTACTGGTTAACACACCTCACCCTGCTTCAAGCATTGATTTATTAGTGGTTGAAACACCTCACCCTGCTCCAAGCATTGATTTATTAGTGGTTGATACACCTCGCCCTGCTTCAAGCATTGATTTATTACTGGTTGAAACACCTCGCCCTGCTTGGAGCATTGATTTTCTATTGGCTGAAACCCCTCACCCTGCTTCGAGCTTTGATCCGTTTGTAGACAAAGTCAGGAAAGGCCTTTCTGGGTATGAAGCGACCAGACCCCTCCAGAACGTTAAGCTTCCCTTCTTCCAGAACAATCCGGCCTTGGCTGATCACCACCACAGGGGCCCCTCGGAGCTCCAGGCCCTCAAAGATGTTCCTCTCCACTGTCTGGGAGCAGACACACCGAGGTTACCACAGCGTTTAACAGGAAAATCAATCCAAAATATTAAAGCAAGTTACCGGAGTTAGGCTAGTTACCAGCGCTAAGCTAGTAACCAGAGATATGCTGGTTACCAGCACTAAGACTAGTTACCGAGCTGTGTGACTGGGCAGAGATGGTTCGTGTCTCCTTAGGGTTCCAGATGACCAGGTCAGCGTCTGAGCCCACTGCAATGCGTCCTTTGCGGGGATACAGGTTGAACAGCTTGGCTGCTGTCGTGCTGGTCACGGCTACAAACTCATTCTCATCCATTTTACCTGTAGCCTGGAGGACACAGATTGGCCATACATAGTCAATGCATTCAGTGTGACTATAGCTCCCATTGAGTTAAAGTTTATGGTCAAAGGTTAGGGTTGGGTAAAGGCTGGAGGGTGTGGCTTCACCCACTACTCAGTTAAAGATTAGGGTCAAAGGTTAGGGTTAGGTGACAATACCACAGCTTTGTCCCAGACCACAGACATCCTCTCCTCGACTCCATTGGTTCCCTCAGGGATCAGAGTGAAGTTGTCTTTCCCCACAGCTTTCTGGGCTGTGGAGAAGCTGCTGTGAGCACTAGAGGTCACCTGCAGATCCCCACTGGGCACAGAGGTCAGAGGTTAGATGTTACCCTACAGCAGTGTAGGCGAGAGGTCAAGGTTACTAGGAGAGAAGACGGATGAGGTTCTGGGGGCTACGGTCCGGGTTAGGGTCAGGTTTAGGGCATAGAGTGCCTCACCAAGATAGGTGACGAGTAAGGTGCTGAATGTTAGGGTTAGGGTGCAGTGCGCCTCACCAGGATAGGAGACGGGTGAGGTGCTGGGGGGTGCTGGGCTCTGGGCTGAGGGGTGGAGACATCACAAAGGCAGCAGCTTCAGCCCAGTCCTTTGACCAATAATGTGAACCATCTGTCCCAAGGCTGGCTGTGATTGGCTCACCATAAACTACCATGCCTGCAGACAGGAAAATACAGACACCAGAATGAAAAACTTCATCCTCTAATTGTTTAAAACAGTCAGGGTTAGGGTTAGGGTATGGGCATACATCAAATGCTCTGGAGAATACATAGATACTTTCCTACAAACAGTTAGGGTTAGTGTTTACACTAAATCTTCATAGACCTGACTTTGTATAAACCCTCAAGAGAACACAGACCCAATATTCTATAAACCTCAGGAGAACACAGACACATCTTTATATAAACCTCAGGAGAACACAGACCCACCTTTATATAAACCTCAGGAAAACCCAGACCCACCTTTATATAAACCTCAAGAGAACACAGACAATGTTATATAAACCTCAGGAGAACACAGACCCACCTTTATATAAACCTCAGGAGAACACAGACACCGTTATATAAACCTCAGAACACAGAACCACCTTTATATAAACCTTAGGAGAACACAGAACCACCTTTATATAAACCTCAGGAGAACACAGACCCACCTCTCTTCCTGGCTTTAGCGATGACATCAGCAGCTGACTTGCTCATCACCTTGGTAACATAGAGGGGACAGTTGGCCTGCTTGGCGATGGTAATGGCTCTGTACACCGCCTCTGTCTCTACCTGTCAACACAACATACAGCTATAGCTTTGTCTCCATCTAGTGGTGAAAGTAGAGAAGTGCCCGTTACTAGGGCTGGGTGTGGCTCACCTCTTCAGGGTGAGACAAAACGTGGCCCTCTGGTCCAGTGATGCCAGCCTCTAGAAGCCTTTTCTGCTCCTGGAACAAGAAGAGGAGAGGAGATCAAATATCATACTGTCTTCATTAAACCTTAGACATGAACTGTATGTAATAGTTTTGCTATATTGAATTGATTTTTCATTGATTTGAAGGTCCACGATATACTTTTATGGCACATGCTCTTCAGTATTTGAATTTAATGTCAGGGACTTTAAGCTCTGAGATTCACTTGTGTGTGTTGAATAATTACACCGGTAGTCTCTTGGTTTTGTCTGTGGTTTTTAGTGTCAAAGGTTCCTACCTCTTCAATGATGTCTCCATTCTCTGCATGAACCTGAGCCAGGGCTCCAAGGTCTCTTAGCAGGCCAAACACCTCGTATATCTAAAAATAAAATGTCATAAAGTAAAACTACCACTCCCAGATCGGTCCAAGCATTGAATCTTTCCCAAAAAAAAAAAAAACTACACCTAAAACGTTAGACAATAACACCCCAATCAGTCCAAACACCTGGTAGATATAAAAGTATGCAGATATAACGTGAAACTTCAACTCCCAGATCAGTCCTAACACCTTGTATATCTAAAGACATGGAGATATAACATGAAACTACAACTCCCAGATCAGTCCTAACACCTTTTATATCTAAAGACATGGAGATATAACATGAAACTACAACTCCCAGATCAGTCCTAACACCTTGTATATCTAAAGACATTAAGATATAACATGAAACTACAACTACCAGATCAGTTCTAAAGGCATGGCAATATAACCTGCAACTGACAAAGAAGACAAAAAATGTTTTACCTGTGAATCAGAGCTCTGGAATTTGTCCTTGTATGCCATAAAGACTAAAAACGAATTGATTCCTGAAAATTGCACATAGATTAATGTTATGGCTACATCACAATGAGTAACTGCTACCTCTCTAATCTCTACAAGACATTTATACGTATTTATGCTGTCAGGAATTTCCCCAAAGAAAGTGTAGGCCCTATTGCAGATGACAAGAACTAAATGAAGCAAGAAGCAAATTTATTTAGGGAGGCACTTTATAAATCAAAACAATTAAAGAAATAATCAACACAAAACACTTGGAAACTGGAACATAAATACTCATTCAAAATACACTGGTGAAAACAATAAACTGTGAATGAATTAACTGCGGAATCCGTGGATGACAGTCAATAAAGAGACAGCAGCCTCTTAAGGCCAAAATAGGATCCAAGTTTGTAACATTGACTCACTGGCCGCTTTATTAGGAACACCTGTTCAACTGCTTGTTAACGCAAATAACTAATTAGCCAATCAGATGGCAGCAACTCAATGCATTAAGGCATGTAGACGTGGTCAAGACCACCTGGTGAAGTCCAAACAGAGCATCAGAACGCGGTAGAAAAGTGATTTAAGAGACTTTGAATGTGGCATGGTTGTTGCTGGTCTGAGGATTTCAGAAACTGGGACTTTCACTCACCACCACGTCTAGGGTTTAAAGAACGTGGGCCCCTTCTTTGGGCCCCTTAGTACCAAGTGCGGATCGTTTAAACCCCACAGTCTACTTGAGTTTTGTGGCTGACCATGTCCATGTCTTTGTGGCCACAGTGCACCCATCTTCTAATGGCTACTTCCAGAAGGATAACGTGCCATGTGACAAAGCTCAAATCATGTCAAACTCTTTTTTTTTTTAACATAACAATGGGTTCACCGTACTCAAATAGCCTCCATAGACACCATGTCTCAATCCTATTGAGCACCTTTTGGATTTGGTGGAAAGAGAGAAAGCATCATTAATGTGCTGCCAACAAATCTATAGCAACTGAATGAGGCTACCATGTCATTATGGACCAGCTTCTCCGAGGAATGTTTCCAGCACCTTGTTGAGTCCATGCCATGAAGTAAGGCAGATCATTCCAGTACTAACAGGGTGTACCTAATAAAGTAGCCAAAGAGTGTGTTTAGCACACAGACAGTGAAGATAACACTAAAGAAGTGTGTGTGAGTGTGCGTGTAAGAGGACTGTTTGTGTGTGTGTGTGTGCGTGTGTGTGTGAGAGTGAGTGTCTGCCTGCCTTTCTGTCCAAGCCGGTTGTAGAGTGTAGGCATCATCTTATAAGTGACCCCACAGAAGTCAGATAGATTTTCTTGATGAGAGCGCACACACACACACACACACACACACACACACTGTCCTCTCAGATATACAGACACACACTCTTACACCGTGTAGACACACACACACATATAAGCGTACCTTTGTCTTTGACAAGGCTCTCCACCTCCTCCAACAGGCCGTCATGCCAGCGGGTGATATCCATGTGCAGGGAGTAGTCACAGCACGACCTCATATCGGCGATATCCCTCCACTGCTCATACGCCCCCAATAAACTAGCCCCTGGCTCAGGGACTACATGGTCAACTAGAAAACGGTAGGGAGAGGAGGCATACTAGTATTAGTATTAGTCTAGTTCATCCCTGAGCCTAACCTTAACCCTAGAGCAGTACAGCTGTTACTAGTTAACAGTAAACTCAGGACGGGTTCTAAAGGTGCAGAGCAGCATGACCAGTGTTAGTGGTTTCAGGGACGGATCTAGAAAATGATTAATTGGGTGAAAAAAGACATTCAGTCAGCACAGCTAATTAGGCCAAGTCTCCTTGCTTCACCTGGACTGATACCACATAACATTGGAATCAAAGTTCAAAGGGGTTTATTTGTCAAGTGCACAGTATAACACAAGGTCATTCTGAGCAAAGAAATTCTTATGGCATGGCAAGCAGCCACAACGAAGAAGTTATGTAGCTAAGCTAAAAAAATCCCCCAAAAAGATAAAAATTAACCAAAATATACATAAAACATTCATAAAAGAAGACAAACCAATTTAACATTATTAGAGTAAGAAGCACAGTAGCTTGTTTTCATTAAAGGTGGGTTAGGCAGTTCTCTGGAAAAGGCCAAATACAGCCCTCCCCTTCAGAGGTCCGTCTCCTAGGCCGCTCCCAACAGGCCAGTATGGGCAGAAGGGATGGAACAATAGACTGAACTCACAATTTGATACGATTCACAATATTGGATTTGCCATGTCATTTTCTGATCATTAAAAAAATTATTATATCGAAGACTGACTGAAAAAGATTCTAGTCATCATACTCATTATATTTCTAAATGAACAATCTGATTCCATTCATACATTTTTATTTTTATGTCAATATTATATTACTTTTAGATTGACCTCACGTCAGGTTCGCACTTGTTGTGCGGGCAACGTAGCCAGTAATACTAGTACTAGTATTATATTAATCAGACCAGTATAACTGGTATCTTTGGTACTAGTATTATATTCGTCAGATCAGGATGACTGGTATCTCTGGTACTAATATTATAGTAGAGCAGCAGGCCTTGCAGTGACTGTAGTTCATACTGATCATGGTGGTGGGCTAGTATAGTATAGCTTATATACATGTAGTTCATACTGATCATGGTGGGCTGGTATAGTATAGCTTATATACATGTAGTTCATACTGATCATGGTGGGCTGGTATAGTATAGCTTATATACATGTATTTCATACTGATCATGGTGGTGGGCTAGTATAGTATAGCTTATATGCATGTAGTTCATACTGATCATGGTGGTGGGCTGGTATAGTATAGTGTAAACATGTAGTTCATACTGATCATGGTGGGCTGGTATAGTATAGCTTATATACATGTAGTTCTTACTGATCATGGTGGTGGGCTGGTATAGTATAGCTTATATACATGTAGTTCTTACTGATCATGGTGGGCTGGTATAGTATAGCTTATATACATGTAGTTCTTACTGATCATGGTGGTGCCTCCAGCCAGGCCGGCTCTCGTGCCATGGTACCAGTCGTCAGCAGGGTGCATGCCAAGCTGAGGGGCATGTAGGCAGGTGTTGGCATCGATGCCTCCAGGAATAACGATGTGTCCATATGCCTCCACTGTCTTCACCCCCCCTGGGACCAGCAGGTTCTCCCCTATCTGCCTAGTAGGAAACACCACCAGTTATCATCAAAGTCCTCACTAAAAGCCCGCTCACCAAACACTTTAAACACTTCTAAAACATGTTGACCTGGATGACGGAACTATCATTCCTTATGACCTCATCAAACCTACAAGCAATTCAGTTGCAGTCTCTTTAGAGTCTACATAGAACAATGCGCAGTATCGAACACAGCAAAAAATTACAAAAATGTGTTCAAACACAGACCGTATAGTCCCCGTAAAATCTAAATAAATAGCACACATCATGAAAAGGAAATGGCAGATTAGAAGTGGGAATATGTTGGGACATCAGGGAGAACAGAAGAACCTACCGGATAATTCCATCCTCCACATAAATGTCTGCATAAAATGACTGGTCATCATTAACGATCTTTCCTCCTTTGATTATCAGACGATCACTCTGGAGATTAAGTTGAGAAGTCATGACAATAGTTTAAAGTACAGAACATGAATTTATGTATCTAATAAACACATTCAATATGATTACTTATTTTGTATGTTGGTTGCAAATGAAAGTTGCAATATTATCAAACGGATGAGCTGAGAGAAAGAGTTTACCGCTGATATTTTATGACAGAACGCGGTTCACCTATCCAGGGCGAGGCCCTGCACTACGCTTCCTCCTTGTCACATCGCTGAAGCTGGCTGATATGACAACGCTCGTATACGGCCACACAGACAAAGGGAATTTCCATTCGGCACTATATGGGTCAGTACCGAGACGCTGTGCAACATCGCACGGGGAAAAAATTGGATTCAGAGCGCACACACACGCGCACACAAACACACACACGCACACACACACAGACACCCACACACAACGGTCTCATACAACCGCCCACGGTCGCTGAAGCTCGCTTCCAACAAGCCTGATTCAGCTTAGCCTAATAGCCGGCATGTCTCTCCGCTCGTTACTCTCTCTCTCTCTGACTGTCCTCAGACAGTACATCACAGACCTACATCTGTAATCAGCCGCGACGGGCATGGTAGTCCCTGGCCAGAACATACTACCTCCTGTGTGTGCAGCTACACTGTGGCGTGTGACTTCACGTCTAGCTAAGATTATTCCTATTAAAAAGGACGATCTTTAGAGATAATTTAGACTAGCCATCCCGGCTAATAACAGGCTAGGGCTCCGTCTTTGTCATCACCACATTGGGTGTGTTTTGTTAAGTTGTACCGTTTGGCAGCTCAGAATAAAATAGCGGCTAGACACACTTATCAATCCTGGTCCAGCTTTCAGCCCCCGGCTGTCTCTCTACCTACCGCGAGCCGAGGCGTGGTCTTCTTGCCGGTGAAAGACATGCCGTTGCACCGTTATAATTTCACGTTACAATAGAGAAATGGGACGGTGCTGGCAACAGTACGGGGTCCAGACTGCCAGGTCGGTGCGGTCGGTTCTGAGACGATAGGAACAAAGTGTTCACCTTGATTACTGCAAGGATAGACGTCTGCTCTGTTCGGCACCAGTCACACGAGCCCCTCCCCTGAACAACGATTCGCAACGCGACCATCTGCTGCTCAATATTCCACACACGCGCCCACACGCACGCACACACACACACACAAAAGACAACCAAGAAGGCGGGGCACAAACTGACAGCAGATAGCCCTATTAACATTCACTATTATTCTTTTCATTTGTAATTTGGATAGACAAAAGATCACCCTTATTGGATCATGTCTTGGGCAAACGACAATGATCTACATTGTCAAATTAAATGTGTTTCATTTATCGAACACATTGAACGTTTACAGTGAATTATTAAGATCATCTTGATATAAAATCATTTGTTTAAGTAACGTTTAGTTTCTGCTCTGAACAAAATTAATTAATATTATTTCTATGTGTCACCTGTCGGTCTGTTTAATATAAAGTTTTCAGCTCAGAGTTTGAATACGGCACCACGTATTGTGCCTAGATTTAAACAATGTTTTTTGATTAACGGTGTTCTCATGATTCAGCCGTTGGTTAACCATACACTCGCATAAAAAGCCTCCTGGTTTCAAAGCTATTTTAACTTGATGGCAGTTAAACATTCTCACTGCAAAGCATTGTGTGACACTATCTTATTATCATTGCTTTTACTATGGAGGAATGACAAATCTAAAAATAAAACAAATTGACAAATCTAAAAACTTTTAAAAGCCTAAGTTGTTTTTAATGTCGGAATTTCGGGACTCAGAAGCTGACCTCTCTGTTGCCATGGTGTTGTCTGTTGTGTCCCCTCTGTCCTCTGACCTCGCTGGAAGTGCTGGAGAGGTCCTGGGGGATCTCGTGGTGAGGCTGGCTAGCTGGCTGGCTGGCTGGGTGGCTGGCTGGGTGGCTGGTTGAGTAGCCGGCTGTGTCTTCATGGCGACATCGAGTCACACGTCTCTGGGTGCTGGGGCTGAAAGACTCAAAGTTTAACGTTTTGTTCTCGAAAGCTCCCTCCACGTTGCAAAACATCCCACCAAACTTAACTCTGGGTTTTGGAGAGTCGGTACCCAACCGTGATAGAAGAGACCCTGCATCATCATCAAGAGAGGAACACTTTCTCTCTGCCATTACGACCAACAGAAACACTGTTTAGACACAGAACCTATCCTAACCCCGACTCTGGAGACAAGGAGTGACAGGAGAACCTACCCTGAACCCCAGAGAGGGAGGGAGACAGA
>JAVQJS010137116.1:0-12265 GCA_036024795.1 Galaxias rostratus | reverse complement strand
ACATGTTATTACCCCACACAAAACCAATTTGAAAAGGCCATGCCAGGATTCAAATTTGGTCGAAACCGAAATCCTCAAAGGCAATGCATTAGTGCACTACCACTGCGTCACCGTAAACGTAACGCATGCATAGGCACTTTTCTATCAATCAACAGGACATCAACTGACTTAACCATAGAGAATTAACCGACAAGTCTGTTGATGTGTAAAAGCATCAGCGCACTTTATAACCAATCTAAGGTTGGCATACAAGTCACGCGCCTTGTGGAAAGTCAGCAAATGTTTCACTGCACCGTACAAAAAAACATATATCGAGCTTCAGTCACGAGTTTGTCACGTAGGCTAACAAGGAATTAATTGTTCTCTCGAAGGCTTCTTCTTTTTAACGTCCGGAAACTTTCAAAATGCTGTCAATAGAAGAGGTGAGATGTTTATTGGAAAGTGCAGGACAATGCCATATTCTGCAATTTTGGAACGAACTCTCTGAGAATGAAAAACAAGCGTTTCTCTCTGAGTTGTCACAGCTGTATTTCCATGAATTACGTGAACACTGTGAAGGTGCCGCAAGAGCTATGAGAAGCCCTTCATCAAAAGTAGATCAACAAATGAAGCCTCTGCCTTCGGATTTTGTTGGAAGCATTCGAAGAAGTAGCAAGAGCTCTCTGTTGGACTGGGAAAATGAAGGATATTTCCAAATTTCACAAAGTCGAGTGGCTGTTTTGTTGTTGGCTGGTGGTCAAGGGACACGTCTTGGTGTGCCATATCCAAAGGGAATGTACAACGTCGGGCTACCAAGTGGCAAAAGCCTTTATCAAATCCAAGCAGAACGTATTCACAAAGTTCAGCAGCTGGCTGACATGCAGCATGGAACAAAATGCACAGTGCCTTGGTATATCATGACCAGTGAGTTTACCTTGGAACCTACCGATACCTTTTTTAAAGATAATGAATACTTTGGCTTAGATCCATCTAATATTTCTATGTTTGAGCAAAGGATGATACCAGCGGTGACATTTGATGGAAAAGTCATCTTGGCAAACAAGGGCAAAATCGCTATGGCCCCAGATGGAAATGGTGGTCTGTACCGGGCTTTAGTGGATAACAAAATACTAGAAGATATGGAGATGAGAGGAGTGGAATATCTTCACGTATACTGTGTAGATAACATCCTGGTCAAAATGGCTGATCCAACTTTCATAGGTTTCTGTGTGTGCAAGGGTGCAGAATGTGGGGCCAAGGTGGTGGAAAAAGCGTACCCCGCCGAGCCAGTGGGAGTGGTGTGCTTGGTGAATGACGTGTACCAGGTAGTGGAGTACAGTGAGGTCCAGCCTGCCACCGCTGAGCTCAGAGGTCCTGGAGGAGAGCTGCTGTATGGCATGGGGAACATCTGCAACCACTTCTTCACGCGGGCTTTTCTGAAGGACGTGGCCGTGAAGCGTCAGGGCCAAATGAAGCAACACGTAGCGCTGAAAAAGGTCCCGTTTGTGGACCGCGACGGCAACCTGGTCAAGCCGTCCACGCCGAACGGGATCAAAATGGAAAAGTTTGTGTTTGACGTCTTTGAATTCTCGAGAGACTTTGTCGCTTTTGAAGTGTTGCGAGAGGAGGAGTTTTCTCCCTTGAAAAATTCAGATGAGGCGGCGGTGGACAACCCCACCACTGCCAGAGACTCTGTACTGGCTCAACATTATCGTTGGGCCGTGGCAGCTGGAGCCATCTTCATAGGTGACCATGGGGAACCCTTACCCTCAGACATAAAGGAGACATCTCCGGAAAATCCTCCAGCAGTTTGTGAGATCTCTCCGCTGGTGTCCTATTTTGGAGAGGGACTGGAGCCACTGCTTCAAGACAGAGTCCTAACCGCACCTTTGCTACTGGATGAAAAAAAGGCAACAGAAATTATGTCCTGTTAAAAAACGTATTTCTGTATGTTGGTTAATGTAGTATACACACTCCAATCAGTAATATATTTTAAAGAACGTAAACATTTGCCATATTTGACCAGCATGAAGATATCAAGTGACAGAAGGCTCATGTAATTAAAATGTTTCAATAAGGGATTAGCATATTTGCCATGTGAATTGTCTCTGAAATTATTTGTTATACGATTTATGATACGAGCTGTTGTGTTTTGAACATTATTTACCAAAAATTTACTGAAATTAACATTCACCTTTCACAAGTTTAATTAGCAGACAATTACCAGTTCTGCATGTGTTGTCTTAAGGATTTCTGTTCAATTCTGCATACTGTGACTATTAATTATGATGTTTTTGAAATGTAGCAAATTTATACCATTTTAATTAAAAAAGGAACCTTGCCATTAAACTACTTTTTCACTTTTTAGCAAATTGTTTTGTGGTGATTAAATTTAATGGTATTTTAACCCAATGGCTGTCTGGTAGAGGCACTAACAACTTCACAGAATGTATTAGATTTTTGTCTTTTACGTATTAATAATAACAATAATACATTATAGTTATAAAGCGATTTTTAAAACACTCAAATACACTGATTTTATTTTTATTATTTGTATTTAATGTTAATTATTTTGTGTGTAGGTTGATGCCACATTTAGATGACTGCATATCAGCACAGATTAATGTAGAATGTGTCGTTAAAGACTATTTGAATATGTACCAGAGGTCCACAAGTTCAACCATTTAAACGGTATTTAGTTTTTTTTATGTAATTTATTTTTGTACGAAAAATGGAATTACTCCCAGACACTAGAGGACGACATTTCATTTTTGTTTGCCGTTTTTGACCTTCTCAAGCCCCTTCTAGCACGGCGTGAACTTCTGTGCTCTTAAACCCATGCCTATGCTCAGACCAAGCAAATCCTTAAGCAGTTGAGGTTTCTTTAAGATATACTCTTATTTGGTAGGCATTTGGGCTATAACACTATTGGAAATCCTGATACGCTAACGCGAGAAAGTAGAAGATCCTCAAGGCGCACATGAATATTTGCTTTTTGTAGAATAATTCACAACGATGTCTGTGAGCTGTAAAGCCTTGTTGCGTTCACTTCCAGGTGTCATCTTTGCAAGACAAATATCGAAGAATATTTTGTCACAGAGCAGATCAGGGAAAACCGCGGAGATTAGTAGAGTAGTTTTCTCATACGATCAGAAAAAACATTATTACAAATGGACATCAACCGTACCAATGTCCGGAAATCGGAACCTCATGAAATTCCAACTTGGTCTATCTACTGAGGTTTGTCACGTTTAAGGGTTTCTTCCTTAAATAATTCATGTTTTTATAAAGGACCATTTCCACTAGCAACAAAATACTCGATTAAGCATTGAGCCAAGACTCTTGTCAAGTGTTGAACATATCTTTGAACGTTGTGTGGTGGTTTTGAGCGGTGGCTACATTAAATCAATAAAGTGACCAATTCCTTGCCATGAATTACAACAGAGTTGTTTTGTGTAGAGTTATTGCCACCACAGACGTTTGACTTGACAGTCTTAAGGTAACAGTTGTTGTACTTAAAAAAATGTGTGGACTTAAAACACTTAACAGGGGTAGCATTAAGATAAATGGCATCACTATAATTTACCCGTCACCTTTCAGGTACAGCCAGTTCATGTTGTTGACAAGATTCCCCTGTTCAAAGCCGTTGCCATAGTTAAAATGCCAGGGATGCAAATATTTTTGCCCACCTATATAAATTATTCAGCAAGTTGGCGTTTGTTATCATCCTCAGAAGGCATATAAACTTTAGAGCTCCAAGGGTTCTGCTGTTTCATAAGGTGTTCCTCAAGTGTCAGTTTTGGGTCCACTCCTGTTCATAAATGATGTCCTTCCCCCTGGGAAAGATCCTCCGTCATCATGGTGTCCAGTTTTACTCCTATGCTGATGAATCCGAGCTCTACTTCCAGGCTGAACCCTCTACCGCCTTCCCGTGGGTGTCCCTGACTAACTGCCTCCATGATATTTCAAACTGGATTAACAAGAATAATATTTTGAAGCTCAATGGAAACAAACTGAAGTCATGCTCATTGGCTCCAAGTCCAAACTACCGGTGCCCCATAATGATCAATGGCTCTTCCTCTGTCCTCTCAAGTAAAGAAACTTGAGGTTGTTATTAATCATATCCTCTCCTTTAAACCTCACACAAAAACCATCCCCCGGTCAGCATTCTTTCACAACTCGGTCTCCGTCCATAAATTTCCCAGTCCAGTACTGAATTCCTGATGCATGCTCTTGTCACCTCTTGGATTGATTTCTGCAATGGTGTTCTTGCTTAAATATCCTGATTTATTTAGTTATTGAAATAATGTAAATAGATTGTGTCTGCTGCCATGTCTTTCAGGCAGGTGCTCCATACAAAGACCATGACTACCCATCATTAGCAGACTACAACAAGGATACTGAACCGGAGAAAAAAGAGGTGTTCATCATCCGGGCTAAAGGACTGCCATGGTCATGTAGTCCACAAGAACTCCTTCAATTCTTCTCTGGTGAGCTTCTGATCATTCCACTCAGATAGACTAAATGTCCATAGAGTTAGTCTAACGAATATATAAGCCAGTTCCCCATGAGTCTGACTTGACAATGATAACGAAGGTTATTGTAGTACAGGCATTGTACAACATCTGTCCTTATGCTTGCATTATTTTAAAGTGGAGGATAGGGGTCATACATTTACATGGACCAAGTCACTGACTGACTAACTTGGTAGTACCTGAAGGTACTGTACGGAAAGTCTTTGGTGGAAATGAGTCTTTGGCCATTTTGGCAGCGCCTCCGCATAAAATACCCTCACTGCAAAGGAATCCTGAACTGCGCCGCGTCAAGTTTTGCAAATGGCCGTGTTTTTTGTGTCGACGAATCTCCTTATAGCTAACACATTCCCGTCTTATTTTCACAGACTGCAGGGTCCGAGGTGGGATAAAGGGAGTCCATCTTACTGTGAACCGAGATGGGAAGCCAAACGGACAGGCTTTCATCGAGATGGAGCACGAAGAGGACATTAGTAAGGCTTTGGAGAAACACAGGCAGTATCTCGGCCCGCGTTACGTTGAAGGTTAGTTTAACCACCATTCTCACACTTCATCCACTGACTCTTGTGTCCATGTCCGGACTTCCGATCGTGACGTTTCTTGAATTAGATTGGCTACTAATTTACTTTCGACTGATTGCCTTAAAGTACGTTGAAGTGGGTAATAGTGCAGTGGCTGACGTGTCTTCCATACCTCATGTATAGCTAACGCTGAGATGATATTTCAATATACACAGGATAGCTTGTTATAATATTCATTACGCCATATTCCAAGATGAGCACTTAAAAAAAACTATGTTTTAGAATGGTACTTGGCTTGAGAGTAGAAATGTCATTTGGGTTTTCAACTGGGCACCCTCCATCCCAGACTTTTCTATAAATTAGCCCATGACATCTCCAGAAGGTTTAACGGTGAGCAATGATGTCTCAGAGCCACCCCACTCAGTATTCGCTCTCAGCACAGCGAGATATAAAAAATTAAAAAAATGTATTCAACTGAGAGATACCCCTGTACCTGTCCATAATTCCTATTCCTGCAGGCTTTCCATGCACACTCTGGATACTTTACACGTGTTAAGATGATAAACTTCCCCTACTTTGCCACCGCATAATATATAATATAATAATATATAATAATAATATATATATAATATGATAATATATATCTGCGGTATCCCTTTGCCCTAGCCCTATTCCCTGAGCCTTCAGGCACTGTCTGCCAAGTCTACAAGGATACTTGACCTTTGTGAGCTTGATCTACATCTGAGCAGAAATTTCACAAACATTTAACCAACTTTTCACTATGCTTCTGCAGTGGTTGCGAGGTCATTCGTACAGTTATGTTATTTTGTACAAATCATTTTTCCCTCAATGACGTAATTCAACACCGTTAGAATAGTTACGTTTTTGATCGCACCATCTCATCTGCTTTGTTCTAAACAGCATGCGTGCTTACCAACGTAAACACGATGGAAACGGAGCTCGTGCTTGATAGGCCAACGTGAAGGATGCATGGTAGGCGATATTGAACAGAGTCCGACGGTGTTTAGTTCCACCCTTGTAAAGTTAGTTTCACTTTGGAGGTTGGACATTCGACGAAAAAAGGAAATTTTACTTCCGTAAATGTAACTTGCCAAGCTGTAGCCCAGGGAGAGGAGAGTGGAACGGGTTGAAACCATACACCCAGTCAGGAAACACCAGCTCGCGGGCTAAAGAAAATTCAATGGGGAAACGGTAGTTCCTGAAGGTAGGAAGGTTAGGGTGATGATGATGATGGTCCTTGGTGCGTGTTGAATCAAAAGAACATATTGAGTGCCGACAGGTGAGGGAGAACTTGGCAGACTTACAAAAACGGGGATGGGAGTAACCGCAGAGATAACAGGAGCACAAAGACACAGGTAACCAAGGGAGAAGCGGCAGAAAAGCAAGAGGCCTTTCACAAAGACAAACGACGTGCATACTGACGAGAATGTATACATCTTTATAGTCTCTAAATCTCGAATATTCCGAATTTCTTCTTCACCTCGATCCAGTGCAGGTATCCTGGTTTCAAGCAAAGAAATCCTCTGTAACAGCTAAATGTGAAAAAAAAAAAAAAGAATATTAAAAATATTAGGGAAAATAATTGATATAAGATAATAAAAGAGAAGTATTTAGTCATTTAAACAAGATAATAAACCAGATGTTCATAGTAACGAACAGCTGTTCTTGGGAGAGAGCGAGACTTATCAACATTATGATTATTCGTAGTCTACAAATTTAGGGAAGGCACAGCCTACATCACCTGCTGTCTGTGGCATAGCAATCGTACTGATGTGAAACCCATCTCTGATTTTGATAGCTTACAGAGTGCCACAGTTTTGGGTGTGTTTTTAAAATACGCTAAGACTTTGGATAACTGTGGTGTGAAGTTTGTTTTACTATTTATATTGCGTTCTCTGTGGGAATCCATTTTTACTTAATTGTGATGCATAAAAACACACGTTTTACAAGTGAAGTCCGAAATCAATTACAATCGATGAGTAGACTAATCCCCCCAGCTCATACTAACATTTGTTTGAAATAAGCCTATGGCATGCCCAAAACACATTTTAACCACACGTGCAGCACTGTTTTCTTTAAACTGTCTCGTTCAGTCCAACAGATTGACACAAAAATGGTTGTATTCCGAATGGGCTGCACAGTCACGAATAATCATACACACCCACACATCTTTCAACACGGACATGTATATTCTGTGCTTGCAACTGCGTGTTTGGAAAATCTTTCACGGCCAGGCTTGGTGGCACTAGAATGTTCTTGCTGTGTTTCAGTATCCGAGGTAACCAACAGCGACGCAGAGACGATCCTAAAGAAGTCATTCCAGCTCCCAGCTAAAGATGGAGTAGTGCGGCTCCGAGGGCTTCCCTACGGTTGCGACGAAACCGATATCGTTTCGTTCTTCTCAGGTGGGCTGCAACTAATTATAATTTTATGTCTTTTATAAATATATATATATATATATATATATATATATTAGTTTTTCTTTTGTTGTACTTTGTTTTTCCCGTGGAAAGATTCATATAAATGAAATACATACTGGATATTTCCAGTAGTCATCATTTTGTGTGTTTAAAAAAAAACAAAAAAAACAACAACGATATTTCCATCTTTCTTTTTGTACAGACTTGCATATAGTTGAGGATGGGGTCACTATAGTTAGAGACCACCGTGGTCGGAATGCGGGCGAAGCGTATGTGCAGTTTGCCTCCCAAGAGATCGCCAACGAGGCCCTCCAGAAAGACAGAGAGACCATCGGCAACAGGTATCCTCACCTACAAAAACGTTGATATTTCATAACGCAGTTGTATGTCCAAGATAGTTTTGGAAGTTTCTAGATATCGTTTAGCGGCATTGCTCAAAACATCCGGCGGAGATACGTGGTTTAAAATTAGATAACAACGGCTAATGAGATACCACTCAGGCTTACACCCACACACACACACACACACACACACACACTCTCACACACACATCTACACAATGTGAAGTCATAAGCCTCCTAAATACAGTTTTAGTACTTTGATTCAAATAGAAATGTTGATTTCAATTCAATACTATTTTCATTGGTGTATAATTTGGAAAGGGCATCTATACTTTCACTCAGATGCAACATGTGTGTACTTCGTACCTGATAGGTACATTGAGTTGTTCCCGAGTAGAAAAAGTGAGATTCAGTCCAGTTTGCTGAAGATGGACTCGGCTGCAGCTCCCAGAAGCAACCCTCTTTCAACCCTCAGGAGTGGTTCCGTCCCACAGCCAAGACCCGGTTAGTGTGTCCATCGACAAAGATGTTTTATTTTAACATGTTTATTGTTTTTGTTTTTTTTCAGCAATAAAAGTAAAAGCCAAATGTTACTTCAATGTTACTTTACCAGGTAACGTGAAACTGATTTTAATTGTAAGGTCTGCTTGGCAGGTGCCTACCGTGCCTCTGGCCATAGTCCACATTTCATTCACATGAGAGGACTGCCCTTCCAAGTCACAGCAGAAGACATTCTGGAGGTAATATTTAATCAATAAGAGACTGATCCAGGCGTAAATGCTGCAACTTCTCTCTTTTTTTGCCTGATTACTAATAATAATGAAAGTAATAACTCGAAAACAATTTCCCTGAGCAAATGCGATGTGATGGATCGCAGTTATTAGACTGCAGCCGACACCCTACATGTTAACATGGTTGCTTATTGGTGATAGATTGGCAAAGCCGCTTCATTTCAGTCTAAAACCGAGTCGGTGCAGTGTATCATTACGTTTGCTATTAACTTTGTTTTAGTTCCTAGTGTTCAGTTTAAACGAACGGATGCCATTGCGACCCATTACATATCCATTCAAATCACGTTGGATCATTTTAGCAGCATGCGATCCAAACCGGGATACTGCGCAGCCCTCCGACATCAAATCAACAGTAGCCCTTTCTTTAATTATAAGTGCATGTTTAATAGGCTACTCGTTTTACCTTTTAATACATGTTTTTTTTATGAAAGTACTGCTTACTAGTTTTCTGTGTTATCAGCAATTTATTATCTTTATTTTCACAATTATGTTTTGTAATGTTGAATCTTGCTACGCTGGTTACGTTAGACAAACAAAGAAGTTTGTTTTGCAGCAAGCTAGACAGAAGCTAAATGGTAACTTTGATAGGGTCATAGCTAGCAACTCGCACTTTTGGATAACTATCTTTGGCTCACTTTGCCTTCCAAATCAAGCTAGAATCATTAACATTTTTTATCATCTGACTCCTCCTATAATATTACACTCTGAAAATTGATCTCATGATTTCATGCTTTGAAGTTTTTTTTTCTGAACATACAACGATGGCAAGTATTATTTTACAACACAATGGGGCAAACTTCATGTGAAGGGGCATACCTGCCAAAACAGTCCCAGTTACAAAATCATGTACCCCATTCAGTGTTTGAAGTAAATATTAACATCACCGTTTTAACCTTCTTTTCAGTTCTTCTCTCCTTTAAGCCTGTCCAAGATCCTCATTGAATATGGCCCCCACGGGAAACCTAACGGAGAAGCTGACGTCTTCTTTGGTTGCCATGAGGACGCCCTAACGGCCATGTCAAGAGATAAGGCTCATATAAGTAAGTCTCATAAGATTCGAATTTTGAGAAATTCACTTATTTTTTTATTTTTCAAATGGCCTGTATGGATGTACTTTGCATATTGAACGTGCTACACATGGTTGAAGTTATTTCCTTGTGCTGGGTTTTAAAAACAAAGCCATTAGAAATCCATTCTAATGGAAAATGCGGATGTGACATGTTCTGGGATTGACCCGGAAGTGAACTGACCCGGAAGTGAACTGACCCGGAAGTGACCACAGACCCTCTGTTTGTTAACAGGGTTATTTTTTAAAGTTTCTTAGGCATGCAGCTCACTTACCTTGTGGTAAACATTTAGTGAGTGATTGGAAAGGAGAGCAAGGCTTCTTGAGTGTTATTTTATGTATCCCTGTATAGGATAGGCGATATAGCTAGCTGATGGATGGATGGATGGATGGATGGATGGATGGATGGATGGATGGACGGACGGACGGATGGATGGACGTATGGATGGATGGACGTATGGATGGATGGACGGATGGATGGATGGATGGATGGATGTAGGCCTAGTAAGAGCTCTGTTACTCTAGCCTATAAACCAGCTGAGAGTGTTACTGTGAGATAGCGTTTTGTTTCTCTTGCGTTATCTGTTGAACATCTGCGTAGTTATATTTTTCAAATGGGGAAACAACCTTCTTTATTGACAAAACCAACTTCTTTTATTGGTTGCAACCCAGCCAGTTATTTCTGTCAATACATAGAATTACTACTGTTTCAGAACATTCTACCTCGTCGATTTACATCACTTAACAGGTTGTAACGATAATTGTCAATTCAGACAATTTACAAATCCTTAAATAATATTTCAATGGGTTACATCACTAATGCCATACTTAGCCATTTGCTCGGTGCTGCTATAATACATTTTTTATGGGATTTGCCTCCTGAAGGTTCGTATGCAATGATAATCCCCTGGCCAGATAGCAATTATGGCAGTCATAATAGCATGTATGTCACTGGTGTCATTGATAGCGTTTGTTTTTGCTTGAATATTTTTCTCGTCTTTTTCATTTCAGAAGAGAGATACATCGAGTTGTTCCTGAATTCAGCCCAAACCGTGAATGAAGGTGAGAGATGAACTTCTGTTTTTCTTAGGTTGTATTCTGCAACACATTCAGAGATATATCGTGAGATTGTTCCTCTAAACTCATCTCACAATTGTTGTTTCAGGAGTCTTTGAAACTAATGTCTAGTCTGTAATAGTTTTGACTGGAAATAATTGAGTATTGTCACATTTCATGAAATTTGATTGCTTTACGTCTCGCAAAATCAACAATATTGTCAGAGATTATTATATCGCAGCCTTACAAATATGTGCAAATCAAACGTGATTTTTATATTTTTACATTTTTTTCAGACAGGTGAATAACAGCGGAGAAGTTTGACATACGTAGTTGTGCAGCTGGTGAATATTGTAAAATCCTTGCACATCCGGGTGGTCTGAATGCTGTGCCTCATCACGTTGTGTCTGCTTACGAACTAGACTCCATAGAAATCAAGCAAGACATCCAATTTACAGTTGGCACACTCTCAAATTAAGTGATTGCCAACCAGGATTCCAGGCCTTGTCATTCGATTCTACATGCCACTGTTTGTAAATAAAGTCAATTATATATTACACTAATAATCAGTTATATGCAACAGCAGCAGCAGCTCATATTTAAATTACAATAAACAATTGTGAAAAACTGTAACAACCGGACAATCTTTTTACTGAACTGTGGTGTATGATCGTGTCCGTGAGAGAACGTTGCCACCTGGTGGAAGAAGCTCGCCATCACCAACCAGCATCTTACTGAAGGTCCAATGTATTGCTGACTGCTGTTTATGGTCCCATACAGGAACAGCTGTGGTCGTTTACCAGCAACTGGTGGTAGAGCAACGTCAGTGGTATTGTCATATTAGTCAGCCCTGAAATACCACATCTTATTTTGTCAAGCAATGCTTGAAACTTAAGATTGTTTAGAAAATGAATGAATCAAGGACAGTCGCACATTTACCGTAAATAAAAACACAACACGCAAATCATTTCACCACTGTCTACTTTCAAACTTAAAAAAAACCGAAAAGGTTACCTTCTTTTTTTTAATGAATTAATATATTAATAGTATTAATATATTAAAGCTGACACTGATGTTAAGGCTATCTTTATGACTTGACTTGTATTTGGTGAGTTCCGTTGCCAGACCAAAACGCTTCCATTCCAGATACAGCATATGCTATGTATCTAAAACTAGATCTGAATGTGTTCCTGTTTGCAACAGAAATAGACAGAAAGGGATACAATACCGTTTGTAATTTATATTGTTACTACATCCTTATCACAGTCCACTCTAGACTATAACAGCCCAGGCTTCATATCTCCACACTAGACTTTCTTCAAACCCTTTCGGAATAGAATTTTGTTATTATTTAACTGAATATGAATCTGATGGAGTTTTTACAGTTAAACCCAATATGTGTTACTCTGGGAATGTTGATTATCATCCTGCTTTGGAAGACCAGGGGAAAACGAAGTAAATTTGATAGGTTACCACCAGGTCCGTCACCCCTACCTCTGCTCGGTAACTTGTTACAGATGGACATCAAAGCTCCTTAT
>JAVQJS010137112.1:0-12335 GCA_036024795.1 Galaxias rostratus | reverse complement strand
CCCCCCCCCCCCCCCCCCCCCCCCCCCCCCCCCCCCCCCCCCCCCCCCCCCCCCCCCCCCCCCCCCCCCCCGCCCGCGCATTTTTCACAACTTTTTTTCTCATAACTTTTTTTGCAACTTACAGACAGAATAATTTAAGTAAGGAAAAGGTTCTTCCCTCAGTCTTTTCATTTCCCCTCTTTCTTTATCTGTTCTTTCTAGGATTTACTCTGTGCCTGCAGAGCAGGGCCAGAAAGGGGCGGTCTAGGCCCATGAGGAACTCCAGTCCCAATTGGACACCACCAGGAGACAACCAGAGCACTGAGGTCTACTACACACTGCCGTTTAACCCCGGAAAGGGGGGTCATATTTTGGAACCCCAGGCTGCCCTTCCAATACTAACCCCTTGCTGTACTCAAAACTGCACTAAAGGACCCCACTAAAGACTAAGCAATGTATTTTTCTATGTGCTTTTGTCAAGCAATGTCACTACTCCTGATATTATAGTGAATAGGGAAGCCTGAGACATTGACAATATCTTGAAACCGTCTAATTGGATTCTATTTGGGGAATCCAAATTAATTGTAACCCAAAGAAGAAAACAACATTTGTTTAAAGGCATAATTTATACAATTAGCTTTATGCTGTAACAGTCAGTGATCACCAACTATTCACATGAGCTTTTTTGCTGCTTTTAAACCATATTTTTCAGTTTGAGTTGGTGCGCTTTGCAATGGGACTTGTCGAGTGGAATGGTCTTGTTTGAATGAGACAAACGGGTCTAATCCATACTAAACCAGCCCAGTTGTCATTTTATTCTTCCATTCAGCTCAATGACATCCCCTGTCCCAGGGCCATTAGAACGGACAACAGGCAATGCAGTGGGAAGATAAAGCTCTTCTGAACCTCAGTAAAAAAAAACAAGAGGGAAAAAAATCCATTTTGAACACCCTCATGTGAGGCAGTGAATTAATCGACCACCATGAATGATGATGTTGTTTTCTTTTTCCTTCTCTGTTTTTCTTGAAAAGCTTTCACTTGAAAGTCCCAACCACACAGAGTGTAAATAGCTGGGTAAAGGTAGATGAATGCTTTATATGGCGGGGGAGGCGACAAAAATCTGGAGAATCAAATCAAGTGTGGAATGATTGGTGAAATACCCGCGATGCCCATGTTTCATTCATACTGGGTACTCCGACTGAGTGGTCTCGCTCTCTTTTCATTTAAATGGAAATCAATTGTGCCCCCTGAACAAAGCTTTAGGATTGGTGTGCTGGTAGGTTTATTTCTTTGCTACGTTAAAGAAAAGGGAAATAGTTTTGGCAGGGGTCAGAGAGCGGAAAGTGGACAAGATCTTGTTGGGCATGACAGGGTTTTTTGTGACTTGATACACAATGCTAGTTGCAGAGTGTAGTGCTTGTTTCTAAGAGTAGACATACGTTGTTTTATTTAAGTAGTGGTAAAACTATTGGTCAAAACAGCGCTTTACTGTCTTAGCCCACTGATTTCATCTCTATATGCTGGGATTGCCTGGCCATCAACCAGCTTTATAACAAGCACAAGCACTTGTGTGATTACAGAATGTGTGTGTCTCAGGTAAATATGCCATTGTCAGTCTTCTGTCAGTCTGAGTTATTGCCTTATTGATAGTTTATTCATTCTTAGAATTAAATATCTTTGCCAAGAGCGATGAAAAACAGGGGTTATGATTTTGTCTTTTTTATGATGTCTGTTTGTGCTGTAAACTTCCGCGTCTGGGATTTCTCATAAACATAATACTTTGGGCTGCCCAGTAACCAAGCCTCTGTTAGCATTTCAAAGGAGTGTAATTTGACATATGCCACACAAAGCATTTCAATTTCTATCTTTTTTTGTAATGTAACCGCTATCACAAAGAAATAACAAGTTTTTCTATTCTAACAAAAGTCACGCACAGCTTTAAATTTTAGATTTTTCCCTTCTGTTTGTTTTCTGTTTCTATGAAAGTTATTGAACAAAATTTTGTATCAGCCAAAAAACTAAATCAAACAAAGAGCAAAAATCCTGATAACAGAGCTGATTTGACCTCTTCAAACTGTACATACATTCCACTGCTCGCTCATATTTCTTTTCTATTATTTTCATTGAAAGCTTTTTCGTCTGTAGCGCTGCTCTTGTAAATTCAACAAAAGCTATTGTACTTCTTTTCTATCTCATCGAGTCCAACTTTAGCTCAAAGCGGGTGAATCTATGATTCGCTGAAATGCTCTTTTTGGGGGGGAGAGGGCTTATTGTGGGTGTGTCTATTCGTGGGAAAAAAAATGCTTGAGGTCCTTTTTCATCTAAAATGTACTTTGGTCAAGAAGAAGCTTTACTAGGCTCAAACAATCTCTGACACTTTCTGACACAATTCCGTAGATTCCGGGCTGCTTTGTTATTTTTTTTATTAAAAGTATCTTTGGTTTGGGTTTAAAAATTTTAGGAGGAACTGGACTATTAGGCTTTCATTTGTGGAAAAAATACAATCAAAATCTTTTAATCTGCTTGTCACTTGCAGGTAAAATGTTCTCACTGCGCACCTCTACTGGGCGTAATCTTTGTATGAAAATATGTATGTATCATATTTGTGTTTATAAGAGTTGTCATATTGCAATTAATCTTGGTTTTTTAAACTTGCTGTAAAATGTGCTCACATTGTAGAACAGATAAAAATTTATTAGAAGTTGATTGATCTTTTTCTAATGTATGCAAATCCTTTTTCACTTTTAGTAAATCAACTTTTTACCTTATGGATCATAATCATCTTTTTCGTCACTGCACTTTACATTTTTATGTAACTAAAACTTTATTTTTTATTGAGTTTTAGGACCGATTATACGCAGATAGCTGCCCTGAATGGTGTAAAATCTACATTTTGGCATTAAAGGTGTTTATAAACCAGTTCACCAGTTAATTTTTCTTAATGTTTTATTCTACTGTACATTTAGATTATTATATTATGCAAAGATTGCTATTAAAGTTAAGAGATGGGCTGTTTTCATTTAGGATTCTACAGACATTACTAGAACAAGTGGAAGTGTCAACTTTATTTGAATGTCCTTTATTATTTCATGTTTTCATACTGACTAAATTGTGAAGAGAGGAAGATTTGTAATACACAGTACTGATACTAAGTGATCGTATGCTGACATTATGGATACATTAATACATTAGAAGTGAAAGAGTACAATACATGCAAAGTCTATTCTTTATTAACGAGGAACATTTCTCTAAGAATGCCATTTTGGAAGGCAGAGGAAGCCAAAGGACCAAAGAATAACAGACAAATGAAACCTCTTTTTCAAACTGCATGTTTCATTTTTTCAGTTGTTTGTTTTTAGTTTTTTTATTAAAAAAGTAAACCTTGGTAACACACACTATGCACCCACACACAGAGAATCCTTGATGTGCTGTGCTCTGTCTCTGTTTGGTTGGACTCCAATGGTTTACTCTGATTGTTTGGCTGGCTGATACACTTGGTATGACCTAAGAAATAAACCAAAATAACATTGATTAATGTAACAACAGTTAATCAAACATTAGGTGGGCATTCATAAGTCAAACACCACTGAAAATGATTTATGCTATTCATAACAGTGGGGCTTACATACAAATAAATGGATGTATTGCCTAACTCATTACTTAACAATGACTTATGTGTACAATCAATCATCACACAAATGAAATTCAGCATGTTACGGTATTGTGATGAATGATGTCAAGATGTAGTTAGTATGGTATGATGCAGTGTATTATCCTTGCTACAGTGTTAGAAAAACTAAAAAGCATTAGTTCACTCTCGCTTGCTTTTTCACCGAACAGTGAACAACAAAATTATAGAATCATTATGACAGCAGAGGCAGAACTTATAACTTTCATAATCAAATTAACTTGACAATTTTTTCGTTTACTAGTCTCCTTGCAAGAAGTAGACCTATCCCTGCCCTGGAAATTTGAATACTGTTGTATACACTACGCAAGCGCCAAATAACAAATCCCTTTCTTTCCTTCTTACAAATCTTTGTAAACAAGGGTTGTGACAGCACTTTTGGCCTGGAAAGATCACACATTCATGGCCATTCCACTCATATGTGTTCGTGATCAAAATGTAACGCAGCTTAACTATAGCCATCACGTCTAGCCAAATTATCCTATGATCAGAATTGTCAAGAAGCGACTTACTTCCCTGATCCTACATGACACTTAGGTATCTTGCATACTCTTCCACCTGTGTGACAGAGAGAAGGAGATGTCAGGGAGTGGATACAGTCATCCTTAATGGTTCAGTTCCAGATACAGAGAGTAGTCCCACTTACAGCCAATGACCATGAGGCCAATGATACACAGGATTGCTGCTAATGACAGTCCTCCGACCTGAAGCCTTCTGTAGTCTGGACACAGAAATAAACATATCACAGAAGGTAAACACAACACATGTTTGCAATAAGTTAATACAAAAGGTGATGTGCAGTTCTTACTATATGTGAAATTGTCATCCTCTTTTGGATCTGCAAACAAAGAAAGGTGCAATATTATGCACAGCCATCGTCTCCCTGCCATGTGTCCTTATAAACCCTGTTCAAGTGCACACATAAATCAATGGCTGAGTGTCCATGTGTAGTAGACGTACTGAACCAACTGGACTCCAAGTGGCATAATGAGATACTGTCTGTGATGGAGAGCCAGAGACAGACTGTAAGGGGATAACCGAAGCTAACATATCTGTAAGGGTCAGGTGGTGCATGAAGGGTGTCATTGCAGAGGCCTACCAAGAGGCAGTGGATTGGGACACAAAAATCTTTTATCTGTGACATGACAAACAATCAACCATTAATCTTTGGTCAAGACACTTTCAGCGTGTTTGAGTGTTTTGAAAAGCGCTTTATAAATATAATTTATTATTATTATTATTAGGACGGCAACTGAAGCGCTTCATTACACTAGTCTTCAATGGGCTTTTGTTGGGGGGACAGAGAATTGTGATATTATCAAGTCTTTTGCAGGATAACAACAATGACATAAAGCTTGTGCAATTGTAGGTAATATTGGAACAGGAATATTCTCTGTTACCCAGGGGAGCAGGTACAATGGGTCTCTTAGTGGTAGTTCTGGTGATGGATGGAGAGGATGTAACTGAAAAACATTTAGAAATCTTACATTTGAGTTCTAGTTTCACTTTACTGGTACATTTACATTTATCAGCATTCCTACTTTAAGCCTTTTTTCCTAGTACTGTGGTACATGTTGACTTGTCATCTCTGTCCGAGAGGCCAATAAATAATTACATCTCATTAGATTTTTTCTGCATTTCGTCTATGACATTCAAGTTCAATTTAATTTTAAAAACCTACAATAGTACAACTCTCAGAGGAAATTCAATTGGTCTTAAGACACTGAGCAGTCTCTCGCTCTCTCTCCCTTTCTCTCTCTCTCGCTACCTCATCCCTATCTCTTGCTATGATATCCAGCACACTCTTCTGTATGTCTCATCAAGGACAGTTTTCTAATTAGCTGCTAATTTGGTTTTAAGCTGTTTGAAAGCCTCAACATTGTATGGGACAGACTTGATAGCAAGATTTTCATTCGATTTCTGCATCCCAGTGTATTCTCAAGAGCTTCACCAATAGGTCATTGAAGCATGTCAGGCAAGGTCTTGTTTTGTACCTGGGGTGGTTAATGTGAATGAAGCTAGGGGAGAGAGGGAAAAAGGTGAAAGTTAATTAAATGAAACCACCTGATTTGATTCACATGCTGTTATAACCATAAAACAATATTCCCTAATTCTGAAGTAACCAAACCGTTATTGGTGGTCTTGGTGTTGTTGTAACCACTGGTCGCTTGAGGTGGGGAAGGTGATAAAGAAGTTTTTTCCGACCCTGTTACTTTGCTTTCCATTCCTCTCTCTGTGAACAGTTGGCACACAATTACTAGATAACCCTCAGACACTCTCGAATCTTCTCTGTTTTTATGGTTATGATGGGTTTGGGGAAATTATCTTTATTTCAAGGGACCAAATACAAATTTATATAACATCTACTTAAAAACATCTAGTGAAGAAACTGTTCTAATACAGACAGCTATTGCAGAATGGGTGTGGAGGCTGTTGGTGCCATATTGGACATTTATTTATAGGCATTCACAAGGAGAGTCGAATATATAAAAAAGCAGCTGGTAATGGAAGTCCTAAGGTTATTTATGGAGAGCCACAGATGTAGTCAGAAATTGACTTCACAGAATATAGAAAGTGTAGTAGAGGACTGTACCAGTTTCTTTAGGAGTTGGAAGAACCGTTGTGATTGCCATGCCTGTATCATTCTGTGGTTGACGAGAAGTGTGAACTGCATTACCACCTGATTCTGTGAAAAAAGTAAACATCACCTTTTAGAATTAAATTAATCACACCTGTTGGATAAAACCTCCTGCTGTTACACATAACATCACCATACCACATAAGGAGAAGAAAAGGCCAGTACATGTCCTCAAACAATGCAGTGATTGTTTTCTGTCTCCTTGGCATTGGCCAAAGAATGTGTTAGGCCAGACCATGGGAGGCAGGCAGGGAGGGCTACAATGTTGAAGTTGCATTATAAGTGTGTCATAATGATAGTCTTGTGAGTGGAGCAGTGCAACACTGCTACAAAAAGAAGGGTCTCACAAACTCATCGTTGTGGCTGGCCAACTCATAGCTAGATTGTTGCCCAGCCACAAGGATAGAGAGGCAGCTGTCCAGGCTCTCTGTCAACGCCTTCTTGTTAATGATGAACCACTGCAAACAAACCTACAGGGTTCCCACAGCAATACATTGGGACTATGCAATGATTTCAATTATGGAAATGTTTCGTTTAAAAAAATAAAATTATAGTAAGATGTTGCCTATCCATGGACCAAAATATACACGCTTTATTTCAGTCAACAACACATAATCTAAGGTTTTATACTTTTATGTCTACAGTACAAAAATAACTGCACAATTAGCCCAACACAATGACTCTACACTAAGTACAGCAGCACAATGAATCAAATATAAATACATTTGTTCCTTCTGTTGTAATCTATCCACATAGGTCTGTTATTCCCACTAATGTTTAAATGCGTAAGATTGTGACAAAAGTGGGGAAATTGTGAGCTCACCATCAAAAACTGGAAACATGAGGAAAACAGTTGACATCAAATAAATCTGAAAGGTAATAGAAAAGTAGAAACAATGAAACACAATCCCTGCTGACTGATTGACTGATAAATGGATAATTTGAGCTGGACCCTGTGATTAATGAAAAATTAACCTGATTCCTACTGGAATCTACAAAATAGCCGGAATCCTTTGAGGAGTCAAACTGTAATTAATACACATGACTTTAAAGTAGTCACCTGGGTACTTAATTTCAAGACAACGAATTCACACACAGAATTTATTGCACTTTTAGACATTCAAAGGTCCACTAAAAGCATGGTATGACTTTAGGATTAGTTGCTCGTCAGTCAAGGATAACAAACAGTAAGTACCAAAGTCGACCTCAAATAGCCAACTGATGTGTTTTACAATATCTAGGGCACGTAGAGGGGGCTCTTGATCAAACGTGACACGTGTTCATAGGTTTTCAAAATAACTCCATATTTTCAATACTTTATGTTCAAATGTATTACATTGAGAACGTATAAACAGGTGCATTTTGGCCATGCCTGGCCTAACCTAAATTCACACCAGACAGACACAGAACATTGTGTGCTCCAAAAGCCCGATCACATCTTAATCATTTCAGCAAACAAGAAGATCTTTGTGGTGGATGCGAAGAGCACCACTTCCCCTTCTACTTTGCGTCACGATCATTTAGGTCTTCAGATATTGAAAGACAAAACATTTAGAAGTGAATTTGAAAGCACAATGAGGTATAACGTTGTCGTGCTTCTTGAGAGTTGCTGATCACAATTAAAACAGTCAGTTTTACTGTAAGTTGAAGACAAAGGCCTAGTGCTATAACTAGAATCCACCCACACACACTCCTCCACTCCTCTTCTCATTGTGCGGATTCCCAGCTTTACAAAACATATTGTTACCTCAAAATGTAATTGTTAGGAATGTCAATAAATAATAATGTTATTTAATTACAGCAGATGTTTGTATTGAAATCAATGGTTACAGCAGTCAGATGTTTCATGTCAGAAAGCAGTGTAACATCTTTTTACAACAGTTTTCTCTGTCTATATCCTTTTGAACAATCACACTTGAGCCCCCACCCTCCACACACAATAGGCCACTTGGAGTTTTACTGTCACTTCATACGGACTCTGTCACCTTAGTACCCCACACACCAGTCATCTTTATAACTTGAAGTTGTATCTTTTGAATTAGATTTCATTTACTTTGCATTAGATTTTATTGACCTATTTTGTTATATTCTATCAATGTCTGCATTAGCGTTAGGTGTTGAAGAGACACAAGAATTTCATTGCATACTTTTGCCTCTGTAAACGTTATGCATATGACAATAAAAAACCTTGAACCTTGAACACTCAGACAGTACTGTCCCTGACATCCATTGAAAAGGTGTGTCAGCCAAGACCGCCCAAAAATGTCCAGACCCTTCAGCATCTCTTGGCGAATCTCATCCACACCCAGCACCTTGCCACTGAGGATCTTCCCAACTACCTCAACGAACTATGCCAGGGAAATTGCTGAGACTTCCTCTGGGTCTTCAAACTCCGCCTCTTTCACCGAGGACATGTTGGAGGGGTTAAGAAGTTCTGCTGCCTCAGGAGACCCCCGGGTCAACCAAGCCTGAAAGGCTTCCTTCTTCACTTTGACGGATTCCTTCATCTTTAGTTTCCGCCCCAACGGCCCTCTGACCACCATTCCTAGCAGCCGCTTCCACAATGGAAGATCTGAACATGGTCCACTCGGAATCAATGTCCCAAACCTCCCCCAGGATCCACGAAAAGTTCTTCCGGAGGTGGGAGTTCAAAACCTTCCGGACAGGGTTCTCCATCAGGCGTTCCCAATTCACCCTCACTACATGTTTAGGTTTACCGGGTCTGTCCGGTAGTCTCCCCCCCACCATCTGATCCAACTCACCACCAGATGATGATCAGTTGACAGCTCTGCTCCTCTCTTTACCCGAGTGACCAAGACATACAGCCGCAGGTCTGATGATGCAACCACAAAGTCGATCATTGATCTGCGACCTAGGGTGCTCTGGTATCAGGTACACTTATGAACATCCCTATGCTCGAATGTGGTGTTCGTTATGGACAATCCATGTCTAGCACAGAAGTCCAACATCAACGCACCGCTCTGATTCAAATCAAACAGGCCATTCCTCCCAATCATCCCTCTCCACGTTTCTCCATCATTATCGACATGGGCGTCGAGGTCCCCCAACAGAACTATAGAATCACTAGATGGAACCCTTTTCCAAGACCCCACCCAGCGACTCCAAAAAGGCTGGATACTCCAAACTGCCATTTGGTGCAAAAGCACAAACTACAGTCAGAGCCTTCCCCCTAGCAACTTGCAATCGCAAAGAGGAGACCTTCTCATTCACCGGGGAAAACTCAAATACAGCAGCGCCCTGTCGGAAACTTGCAAGAATCTCCACAACTAAGAAAAAAAGAGTCCTTCCCCACTCCAGGACTTGGGTTCCAGAACCAGAGGAATGCGGCTCCAAGTTTTTTCTTCAGGCTGTGCGCGACAGGGCCCCAGGGGTCAAGGCCCGGCCACCAGACGCTCGCCTACGAGCATCTTCCCTGGGTCTGGCTCGAGGGGATACCCCCGGTTTTCCTCTTGCGGGCAAGGTCCCAGAGATCCTTTGGTGCCGCCTCATTGGTGTTTTCTGAATCACACTCAGTCTGGACCCTCACCTCGGACCAATTTGCCATGGAGGACCCTACCAGGGCCTACTGCCCCCAAAAATACAGCTCCCAGGATCACAGGGACACTAAAACCCCTCCACCATGTTAAGATGGCGAATCTTGGCCTGGCACAAACCTTTGGTCTATTTTCCCCTCAATCAGACAACCCCACCTGGAAATACCTACACTGAAACTCCTTGCTTTAATGGGCGGGGAGGAGAAACTGCAGTTTTATACAGAAAGGACGTTAAAATCACTACCATCTCCCTTCCACATATCCACACATTCCAATACATTGCATTCAAACTGTCTGTTTCCACTCACTTATCTATTGGGGTGATATGCTAATTGTAGGGGGTCCAGGGTGTCAGGAAGAAAGGAGCAGATGTGAGTACTGACTAGCCATTTGAAGCACTTCATGATGATGAAGGTCAGTGCAACAGGGCTGTAGTCATCCAGCAGGAGATCGCAGGTTTCTACAGCACAGAAACAATGATAGTCTACTTGAAGCAGGTGGGGACTGCAGACTGTTTCAGGGAGAAGTAGAATATAGAGGTGAACACCTCCGCTAGCTGGTCGGTGCACGATCTGAGGACACGGCCTTGAATGCTGGAATGCCATCTGGCCCTGGTGACTTCTGAGGGTTTATTCTTTTAAAAGCTCTCCTCACGTCAGCAGTAGATAGGAACAGAGTGTCGTCGTCCTGGCCCTCATCTAGCCTAACAGCAGGGATGGCGTTGCTCGCCTCAAACCGTGTGTAGAAGGTGTTGAGCTCGTCCGGAAGAGAGGAGGACGTCACTGCTATTTCTCCCTTTATAGTCTCTGATGGAACGCAGTCCGCATCACATGCACCTTGGGTCTGAGCTGTGGTAGTCAGACTCCAACTAGTCCCTGTAGGCTCTTTTGGCCTCTCTGATGGCCTTCCGTAGGTCATATCTGGACTTCCTCAAGGTTCCCAGAGCTCTGGGCAGAGGACCGTGCTCTCAGCTTAGCACGGACATCACTATTGACTGAGGGTGTCTGATTTGGGAAGGTCCTGACATTGACCTTTGGAATGACATCATCGATGCACTTGGAGATGTAGGCTGAGGTGGTTCCAAACAGTTCTGGAGGGTGGCAATAGATTCCTCGCTCCAGTGTTGAACTGCCCGAAAAACAGTTTTTTCCTGTTTCAGGCGTTGTATGTTTGGAGGAGCAGGACGGAGGAGTGATCTGACTTACAAAAGGCAGGGCAAGAGAGGGGTTTGCAGATGTCCCTTATTTGAGTATAACAATGGTCAAGAGTCTGGTCACCACAGGTAGGAAAGTTTTTATGCTGGTGATATTTAGGCAAAACTTTCCTCAGGTTAGCCTTATTAAAATCACCAACAACAATAGAAGCTGCCTCGGGGTGAGCATTCTCTAGTCCATTGATTACTCCCTGAAGGTATTCTAAACCGCTCGTTTTATCCGCCTGCGGGGGTATGTGAACTGCTGTGATTATAGCAGAGCTAAAATCCCAAGGGGGGTAAAAGGGACGGACTTTTATGGTTAAGAGCTCCAGATCTGAAAAGCAGTGTTTAGTGAGTATTGCTACATCCATACCCCAGCGAGAGTGCACCATAAAGCAGACGGCCACCCACTCTGCGCTTACCTGACGTTGTTCTGTCCTGACAATAGATGAAAAATCCAGCAAGGGTAGCAGCCGAGTCAGGCACAGTAGAGTCTAGCCAGGTTTTTGTAAATGTCAGCACACAACAGTTAGCAATGTCCCTCTGGATGTTAATCCATGTGTGTAGTTCGTCCATTTTGTTGTCTGAAGATTGAACATTCCCCAGTAAAATGCTTGATAGCGGCGGATTGCAGTGTCACGCCTGAGATGTGCATAGGATCCTGGCAGGTATGCCTTTTTTCTTTCCCCTCCATTGCCGTGTTGGCAAACACAGCGGCGGCAGGACAAAGGGGTCAAAACACGAACTCCGGTAAGTTGAAAAGAAGTTATTGTCCAGTGCCAAACAAACTCTTAAAAGTGCTTGTCGGTCACACTGTATGATTGACAGTGCAGTGTGTACAAATGTAAGGGCAATAAAAATAATAAACAAGATAATTAACAAAAAACTACAAGTTGGTTGCGGAGCTATCGTCAGTGCAGACTTTCCACGGCGCACCAGGAAGAGGGAAGTCATGTATAAATAGTCCTTGTCTCCCTGTGTTCAATGCCAGTTCGTCTTGCCCATTCACCTCAAGAGTCAAGTCCTACATTTAGAATTCCAAGCCGATTCCAGTCTGTGTTTGTGCCATTTCCTCGTGTGATTGTAGTTTGTTTCATGCATTTGGACTTCCTCCATTGTGAGAGTTCTTGTTTTAGTTTTTGAGTTACCTTCGTAAAGTTTATTTGATACTGTTACATGCTAGGAGCATGTAGTGTTTCTTTTGTTTCCCTAGGTTGTGGGTGTGGCTGTTTGTGGCACCTCCTGAAGGTCTGCCCTTGAAGATGTGGTGGTGGACCATTG
>JAVQJS010137101.1:0-10042 GCA_036024795.1 Galaxias rostratus | reverse complement strand
TACAAAAAACGTTGAACTATCCCTTTAAGGCAGGTGCATTTTCACATTAACGTTTCACATAGTGGCTTTCACGTTTAAATGATTTTTTGGGGGGTGGGGGTGGGGGGGCAAATATAAAGATAGGGTTTAAGTAATAAATAGTAATGTGCTGTACCTGTCAAAAGTTTGGACGCACGTTCCCATTCACTATAGTCGGAAATCAGGTCCACACTTTTGACTGGTAGGCCTACTGTAGGTATGTTCTGTATAAAAAACCTTGTGTGAATCTGTGTGAAACCTTGTGGGATTTTGGTCACGCATCCGATCACCTTTGACAAGCATTAATATTTTAATAAATGTCCATAAAATAATCATTTTATCCTATTAGCTCACAAAGTTAATAGTGTTACGCAGATGTTATGGATACGAGTCGAGACATACATTTGCCTAATCAATGTGCCATACACTATTTGCCATATTTACCAGTTCGAATTTTCAAATGGTATTATGAAATGCCAAACCCGACACTATGGTACAAAAAATAATTGTTTGGTCATGCAAGCTTTGGTATTCTTTTTTGGTATTGAAGGTTATTCTCCCACTTGTGATGTAACGTATTGCAAGTGCACTAATACCTATTAGTCAACTATTTCTTTGATATAATAAATTATATTTATAAAGCGCTTTTCAAAACACCCAAAGACGCTGATATGCATATGGCGATAAAAAAAGTCGGGGTTTAAAACAAATTTGCAGCACAAATTTAACTGTAACATGTCCATGTATGCCCGTGAATAATTTTGTTTCCACTTTACGAAATAATCAGTCGCAAAGGAAAGTGTAACAAAAAGTTTCTAGCCTACTACTTATTTACATGGCATCTAGAACATAGTATCACACGTACAGGCTCTATACGAGCACTTGTCCAGTCATTATACTCTTCAATTGTGAGTCGACAGATAAATAAGGAAACAAATCTTAATTTTAATATTATAGAATGTGCTCAAGGCTAAACTTAATTACAGAGCCTCCACGTTATATAGTTTGAAAATAGGATTGCCGGTTACATTTCACTTACCGTTGGTTTCACCTGCTGCTTGCCGTAACAGCCCACTCCGCCTCTGAGCGTGAGGCTGTTTCTTTTCTTTTCCAACGCAGAAGGCAAATTATTGAACATACAGTAAAGTTGTAACACGATCACTCCCTTGTTCTGATATAGGTTAATGCGTGAGGCGATTTCTCGTCTGGGCCAATTCTTGTTTCCACAATTTCCTGATGATGAACAGAAGACAGGATCACACTTCCGAAACTTGCTCTCAGGTGAGCGAATTACACTGTCAGTTGATACTGACAGAAAAACCAGTTTGACGTTATTATTGTCTTGCAGACTGTTCGAATATCCACCCCCAACGGCCGCCACCTTTTTTGTCTCTCCGCGACTGTGTATCCTATTTCGCTATGACCACCGAATAGTCTACGCCTTCAGACTCACCTGAGCGTCTGAATGCTCTTGTGTTGACAGTCCTTTTGTGATAGGGTCTTATTGGCTGTGTGTCTTCTACGGAAACGAGTAAAGCACATGCCCTCACTTTTTTTTTTAGAATGGGCTGATAATGGAATGTACAGTGTAAAGAGGTCCTTTATTTCTTGGGCCCCCTCTGTTCCAGAATGCTGCTGACTTCTTGAAAATTGACTTCTTGAGCCTGCCTGCGCCTTTTTTGTGCCAACTATGCAACCACCCTTTCACAGAATTTTATATCATCAAGCTAAAAGGCTGACAAAGCCTTGGCATGTTTCTCCAGCTATTTGCATACATACATATACATATTGTGAGTAAAAGGAATATCAATTATGATAGTCCACACATTAATCAGCCATTATACTCTGTGAATACTATGTGATTCAATAGAAATATGTGGTTGACAAACATCTCAGTGAAGCCTGTTTAAACAAAAACCAGGCAATGCTTGACAGTTCAGATCACCCCCAAAATGTAAAATAATAATAAAAAAATCAAACAACATTGATTATGTTTTTTCACACTCTTTCAACTGGTGCAGTCATGCAGTTTATTAATAAACTTTACATGGTTACAGATTAACACTGAGGCATAAGTTAGTCATTCATAGTGTGGAACACTAAGAATGCTGTCCTTCTGAATTCATTATAAAACATGACACTACTTTAGGCCAATTTATGGCATCATAGATAATGTGAAAATATTCCCTCCAATGGAGCGTAATATTTATGATAGAATTCTTAGGCCCAAAGACACAAGAATCCTCTTAAGCATGAAAAGATACATTCTGAAATAAAATGCGTAAACATAAGTCTAGATAACTTCCAGACTTGGAGTAAATGTGTAAACAGATTAGAAGACTCTTCCACACAGTAAGCCTCTGGTGGCACACCAGTAGTTTCTCTAACAACAGCATGGTGTCTGTGTAACTATGGCTACTTCTTCACTATGGCATTAGGCACATTACACAAATCAGAATGACCAAACGTGTTTCATCAGCCATAAAAGCTGCAAACTCTGGACCTTTTAAGTGAGGAGATTCTACTGTACTTACTTCCTGATTATCTTCAAAATGAAAACTGCTTTTTTTTTATCAAGTCGCAGAATGAATTCAATTGGTATGAAGTTGAAATGAACAGGTTTGAAATCCTTATGTATCCGTGTATATTGAAATCTATTTTCTAATGCAAAGCAACTTCGTTACACCCAAACAGAGAACTATGGGTAGGAAAATGCTAAAATAACATTTTCTAGAAATTAAAATGATTTACTGGGAGGCACAAGGGCCCAATAAGAATTTTCTAGTGAAAGTGTCTCTCCGCAATCCTAATGATGCAAGCTGCGGTTAACAGGAGCAATCGATCCCGTGGCAACAATTCCCCCGGTGGTTCATTTCAGGAACTGCTACTGAGTCTGCGCCGCAAGAGAGAGGCAGGCTTGGTCTCTGTGTCCTCCTGATCACTCTCACACTTTCTCTGATCATGCAAGCACACACAAACACACAAAGTGATTAACTATGTTTTAACCCACCGTGAACTTGATATGTGTGGTATGTGTGGATCCTCTGTCAAATACTCACCAGGTCCTCGTCCTCCAAGGCTCTAGACTTACACAGCAGCTGGAGGCGGTTACATGCCCACACCATGTTATAGGACATCTAGATCGCAAGACACTCAGTTAAGGTCAATTATATATATATCACAGAATTTGTGGAACTTATTGATAATAATTGGCCCATAAAGGCTCTTGCACCAATAACCAGCTCTACACTTCCCTTGAACACAACAATAATGGATAAGGATTTGTCGACATGGCTAAATCAACCGGACACATTTCAATACATTCCGAGCGGTGAACGTCAAACAAAACCTTTGCAACACAAGTAGTAAAGCAACAGGTGTCACCATTACATTAGTTCCACAGTTAAAAAACGAAGGATGTGGACAATACTGATTTACGACCTAACAAATGTCTCCCCAATCATAGAATGTATAGTCCAGTCATGGAGTGCTTGGACTTACCTTCCATTTCCTCTTGGCATTGAACTTCTTGAAATTCTTCATGTTTATGGAAGAGCGGCTTCGGTTTGCTGCCTGCTTGCGTGTGAGTGGCTAAAACAGTGAACAATAGATAGCATAGTCTTTATTGTTTTTTTTTTTTGTTGAACAAGTTACTTAACTGTTGTGCAGGGCAATTTATTATATCTGCAATGTAGCCCAAGCACTATATAACATCCCTCTGACCCATTCAGCAACTTTAATTTGTAAAGGAAAGGATGATATTTGGTTTTAAAGCTGACACCAACAGAAAACCTTTCCGCTCTGCTGAACAAGCAATGATGTGTAGGGGTAGAGTAGAGTATACTACTTTAGAGTAGAGTATAGTACTTTATAACACTTATACAACAGAACAATTGCAGATATTACAGACAGGTCATATTCGTATTTAGACATCTGGCAATTAATTTAAGAGTAAGAACAAAATCAGAAGCATTGTATTAGCCTTAGTGCTAGGGAAAATCGTTTCCTTACATCAAATTTACCTAGTCTGGCTTTTTACAGCCAACTATGAGTAACTAGCTCACCTTGATCCATGGGTGTAGTAAACACTCCTTTGCTGTCATCCTTTCTCTGGAACAGATAACCGTCGTAAGTCAGCATGTGAACCTATGCTGTCAAAGTCCTGGGTATGCAAATCTGACAACATTCTTCTGTGGCATCCTCAGGCTTATCGTGTGAAGGTGTGCAGTCTATTAAATAACTAGGGTTCTGCGTCCAACCATCAGACTTCATGTTTGTATGTATGGTTGAGTGAACTTGCCTTGGCATTGATTCAAATTATATCATATATTTACAGTAAAAATGTCTGTTGGTATGTACATAGAGTAGAAGTCAAAAGTGTGTCTTTACTTATGTAATACAACTGTATTTTACAATTAGTTTGTTCCGTTAATCAAAAACAATCACTCTGATGTATCAATAGCATAGGTGGAAGTTTTTTTTTTTTAATACATTGGCTCTTTAACCAGAAGCTTCTCGATGAAGTCTTTGGCCATGCAGCTGGTTTCGCTGAAATACTGATCCTCAAATTCGTAGACCATCCCAACAATGTTCCGTAGCGTTTCTTCATCGTTGTCTCCCTGAAACGGCGACAAACCACTCAGCCTAAAAAAAAAAAAAACAGAGACTAAGTATGGGTGGCACTAAATACAAACCATTGGTTTAATGTGATATTTGGAATACTTACAGGATGTATGTTATTACTCCTATACTCCTAAAAAATAAGAGCGGTTAGTCTTATCGAAAACAATTTAACTGATATTCACTTAGGCTTGTGTTGCCATTTGTGTAGGATTACATTAGTACTTGTAAACACATACCACATGTCCGATGCCTCACTTAAAGTTTCATAGTTCACCACCTCAGGTGCTAAAATAGAGCGAAGCAAAGGAGAATGAGAGAAGTGGAGATGCAGATAGAAAGACAGAGAAACATTAGACAGTCAAAACTATATTTATGTGTAAATTAACTGCCGAGAAAGACAATCCGGGAGAGAGGGCGTGAAACCAAACTCACACCTTTGTGAGTTTCTTAAAATGCACGCAAGGTGAAGCACAAGTTTTCTTTTTTTTTTTCAGCTGCAAACCAAAAGTCCTTGTGCAACACTCATTTGGTTTACTGCACTTGAATATTCCAAGACATTGCATCAGTGGAATGGAAATACAGCCGAGAAAGACTACTGGATAAAAAAAGCACAAAGAGCCTTTCAAACAAACAGGCTTTTGTCCTTTTGTGTTGTCTGAGAGGGTAACATAAGAGATTCTGTATCTATTTCCTCCCCGGCAATCTCTATGATCGAAACCTGCTTACCTAGCCACAGGCCCTTCCACCCCTTTAAACCCCCTGATGTCATATCCTGTCCACAGCCACACATATCTTTGCTGTTTCCAGGGCAACCTGCGACCACGTCGTTCATGAAAATAGAGTAAGGTGCATAAAGCTTGTAGACGTTACTGTGAAGTTCATACATACGGTATGTCAAACAATTATCAAAATATGTCAATTTAAAAGATAACCTTTACGGTTTTCCTCTTTTGTTTAGTACCCTCAGATGGCTTGGCAAACACAACGCAGTCCACACCCGGGCCAAAAGCTTTGTTAGTTGACTTCTTAAGGTTTCATGTTAAAATAAGCTCCAGACTGAGGCATGACGGGAGGATAATCTCACTGCTTTCAAAGATCTATAGAACACAATGCACTGAGCATGACGACAAGCAAAGTAGCCCACGCCTCACCAGTACAACCCCAGGCACACTGAGCATACCAATGTACTGTGGCGTTCCACACAGACTCTTGTAATCTTCCCCCGGGGTGAGGTGGTGGGCCAGTCCAAAGTCTATGATCTTTATTTGAGGGTTTGGAGCGGCCTGGTCGACTAGCATCATGTTTTCTGGCTGGAAGTGAAAAAACAAAACACAGGAACATTGGGAATGGCTGTTACGGTAAGAGGGGCTGTGTGTTCCTGCGAGTGGCGAAGGCAATGAAAAGTATTTGAGGACCCATAGGCTGCGTCTTACCTTGAGGTCAAAGTGTGCGATGTGTTTGCTGTGCATATAGCCCACACCCTGGAGGATCTGCTTGAGGAACTCTATGGCCTCCTCCTCTGTCAGACTTTCCTTATTTGCTATGAAGTCAAAAAGCTCTCCTCCACTGATACTGGAATGATGGGAGAAAACATTGCACAGTGATTTTATTGTCCTGGGACATGAACCATGCATAAACTCATAAAAGACAACTTTTTAAAAGACAATTTATTTATTTGGGAGGCCTGGTAACTTTTACCGTTGCACTAGGAAAATCTATAGATGCAGCTATTTATTACATCACTATCTTAGGCCTCTCTCATGACATTGATGATATAATCAGAAGAACCAGTAGATAACATCCATACAAACTAGAATCCGTGGCCCTTGCCATTCTCACAGGAGCAAGAATTCTGTCGCACAATTATGCAAGTCCATTGATTTGTTTTGTCTTACAAACTGAGTAATCCCTTTCATCCACAGTGTAATATCACAGAAACAAGAGCACGGTGTGTCCTACGTCTACAACAGAGCTAGCTGTCACTCACAGCTCAATGATAAGCACCACCTCGGCCCGGCTCTCGAACACGTCCCGCAGCACCAGGATGTTGGGGTGTTGTAGAGCCTGCAGTACCTCCACCTCTCTCTCCACGCTCCTCCGCTCCAGGCCCAGTCGGCTGCTGGCACTGCGACGCAGCTTCAGGAACTTCCCGGCCCAAAGCACACCGGTGGAGCGCTCGCACACCGACCGTACACTTCCAAAATGGCCACTAGATGGTGGAGGGCAAAGTACTTATCGTGAGAGCGGATAATATAGTATATACTTCTGCGCTTTTCGATCATTTGGCTCTTGAAATGACAATATTAGCTGCTAGTGTTAGCCGGACAGTTTAGGTTTGGGTTTATGAGGCAAATGCTAAAGGGTCAACTAGATCAGGCATAAACAACAAAGAGGAGATGGAAAGGTTAGAGGGTCAGATAAAAATAACGGGTTGGAATGGTAAATCTTTTAGTCGTGGAGACTTAGAAATGTCATAATGAACCTGGAATAATAACCCTGTGGTTTACTCAGCATTGACTTTTAAGGAATTGTTTATTTATTTATTTACTTTAGTCAAGTTCATCTTTTGAATTTGGTCCAAAAACAAAGACAAAACAATTCTAACTAAACAAAATGTAAATGATTGGAAAAAGGGAGGGCTGCAGCCAAAGCTACGACAATTTAAACAACTCGTAGAATGCTCAACTGTCCTATTGTTGGTGATTGTTAAACATAACAAAATTTCAGAATTTACAAATTAACACATGTGTATAAAACAATATGGCGCTAATATTTGTAAAATCCCTTTACGTTATATAATTTATACTTATTTACAATCATAAAAGTTATTTGTATTTTATCTGTACGTTTTTTTTCTTATTTTTTTAACACAATTAAAATACCCCGTTCAACCCATTATGTCTTGAACAGAACAGAAATTTGAAAAGCATTTTAAATTAAATAAACATGCAATTACCTCTCAAATGACCATGAACTTCCGTCTAGTAAAAAGGTACTGAGCTTTGCTATGCAGGTATTTATTTTATATTTGAGTTGAGTTGTTTTAATCTATCAATTCCACACAGTTAGGAATATTTGCTGTTACAAACTAATTGTGGTCTGCGTTACTGAGGATTCCTATTGATCTTTGTGTAATAAACACCTTGGTTTTAATTTGAATCGATGTGAATCTAGATTTGAATTGTATGTGTTACACAATATCAGATATGCCAGTATGTGTGAACTATGACAAATATTTTATATGCCTATCTAATTCAAAGTTCATAAATAATCCCAATTTCAACAATACAAATCTAATACATGGTTTCCCAAGGACCTTGTGGTGTACAATTATTATACTAAAAAGTATATTTTCCATCACTCTTTCAATTCCCAATTTGTTTATTACAATCTTAAGCTCAATAACAAGTTTGCACATCCCAAATCTCCAGAATTTAGTTGTCATAAAATGTTGTGATAATTTATTGCTGTCTAGGGGTTCCAGTTCACTTGCAACAAGTTTGAATCATTATCATTATTCTCCCCAGGGCAAAAAATAAGTATATCCTACGAAACAATACAATCTTAAAAACGTTCTTAACAAAAACTGCACATAACATGTACATACAGAATCAATAGTTTCGGGCCTTGAACTGATCCTTGCAGAATTCCAAATAAAACACCTGCATATTTTGACACCCCTCAGTTCCACAAATTGCAGCTAATTTGGCAAGTAACTACTTAACCACATTTAAACGATGCCTCTCAAACCAAAATAATATATGCATACATTGCACAGTGAATTGTATCAAATGCTTTCTTGAAATCAATAAACACACCAACTGTACACGTTTTTGCATCTATTGCAATTGGAATTTATTCTATTCTATTTATTATTAAATGAAGTGACACCTCGGCCGAGCTACTCGCTCGGGCAAATTCTATCTCTGTTTATCCATTTGTTTTTCTAAGCGGATGGCTGATTAAAGCTTTGATGGCAGGAAGTTCACTGTTGCCCATTGTTGGGCGAGGCCGGACAGCACTTTAATGCACTTCCATTTTTGTTAGCCAGCTTTCCACCCTTAGCAAAAGCAACTGTTCTGTCTAACAAACAAAGACTAATAAGCTTTAGGCAGGGTTAGGTAATATTAATGCGGAGGCAGGGTGGGGGCAGTGACAGAATGACACATCACACCCTGAAACTATCAAAACGTAAAGGAAGGGCAACACATGCTCACTAAATGTCTCCTTCATGGAAAATACGGAAAATACTGAACCTTTTATTTTTTAATAGCATTATTCTGTGTTATGTTCTGCCATACAATAACTCTTCCTGGTAACTAGTCAGTAAACTAAAAAGAGTGAGCTGTTGCAGAGCAAAAAAACATTTGGGGGGGGATATTGTATGGAACGACCTGATAATACCTAAGAAAATACCTTTATAACATGAAATAGTTAATAGTCTCTCTTTACCTTGCTACCATGTTAAAACATATGTTAAGACAAAGATTTTCTTCATTCGTCCTGACAAGAGATCCTATTGAGGTTACTGAGAAAAGGCAAACTCCATTGCTCTGCTCAGATGATAGAGAGCAGCAGTTGAAGAAAGCAACCACTCACCTTCCTAGCAGCTCTCCAATCTCATAGTAATCCTCGACATTCAGGTGCTTAAAGAGCGCCATTTTGTTGGTGTACTTGTTCTTTTCCTCTCCCCCCTGTCGTCAACCCCTCCAGCTACTGCATTCTATAGAGGGGAAAAGAGGGAACGTTAACAGATGTGTAATGTAAACACATGTATTTAATTCAAACCACAGAATGTTTAGGTCAAAATACTTTTTTTAAGTCATTAGCTACACAGGGAGGGAGGCTAGGATGAAACTTCATTCAACAATCCAACAATTATAAAGGTGCTTTCTCATTGATGACCATCAAAGTCTGGAGAATGTAAAATTATCACTGAATGAATGCATTAACCATTTATTACAGAATTGGATAGAGTCTGGTCAGAAGATACCACTAATGTGTATTATTCATAGTATTAAGACGTTTTTGCCGCACACATAAAGCTGACCTGTTTCTTGAAACGCAGCTTTTATTTATAAACTGTGTGTGTGTGTGTGTGTGTGTGTCTGTGTGTGTGTGTGTGTGTGTGTGTGTGTGTGTGTGTGTGTGTGTGTGTGTGTGCGTGAGTGTGCGTGTGTGTGTGCAGGTGATTGATGTTAGGGTCTGGACTAACACTGATAAGTATAATGAAAGCAAACCCTGACAGTGTCCTGATTGATCTCAGACAAAGCAACAGTAGTTCTGGATTTTGTCACAGGATAAATTTTGTTTGTGTGTGTGTGTGTGTGTGTGTCTGTGTGTGTGTGTGTGTCTTCCTTAGGAAAAGCAGGGTGTCTGCTGTTCACAGTGAGACAGAGGT
>JAVQJS010137087.1:0-12500 GCA_036024795.1 Galaxias rostratus | reverse complement strand
GGGGAAGCTCCGTGGTGAGACTTTAGCATGATGAACGTCATGTGAACGTCGCAGGCTCACAGCGAGCCGACCACCTTACCACAGTCGCCCCGGCGGAGCGACGTCACGACTCAGCGCTGGGCGCAGCAGGAAATCGTTGGAGTAAAGTAGAAACCTGGAAAGCACCTGTGGCGCTGACGCAAGCCCCGACGACGTGATCCCGTCAGGGAGGGGGGCAATGAGGTCCTCGCGAAAGAAACGGAGAGGACTAGGGCACGCTCGAAGGCAGTGCTCGCACGGTCTCTCGCCTGTCTCGGTGGCGAGGCGGCCCGGCGGGCAGACGGCTACCTCTCCCCAGCCAGGGAGGAGGGCTCGGGCAGCTGGGCAGGAAGGGGGAGGGGGTGGGGTCAGGCTGGTCAGCCGTCGCTGCCAGACAGGGAGTGGAAAATTACAAGGCCCCACAGTCAGCTGGGCTGCTTTGATCAGGTCTAGCAGAGGCACCAATTACTGACGTCTGGGCTGCAGGCCCCTCTGAGCCGTGACGGCCGGCAGACAAGCATGGGAGGCAGGCAGAGTGGGCACAACGGGTCAATGGCCCTCGGGGCAAAGGCCTGGCCACCATCCGCTTGTCTGTAAGGCCCGGGCCATTCCCTCTCTCAGACCCAGCCAAGAGCAGCTTGCCCTGCCTGCCTGCCTGCCTGCCTGCCTGCCTCTCTGCCTCCCTGCCTCCCTGCCCACGGGCCTGGTTCCCACACCGTGAGAAGGCAGCCAACGGTGGGGCTGCACAGCGAAGGCATTGTTTCCCTCTTGTCGATTCAGCACACTGACACTCTCACAAGGCTGCTGCCCCTGCCAGCCCATGTCATCTACTCTCACAGATCACTTGGTGGTGGATGTGGCAGTAGTAGTAGTAGTAGCAGTAGTGGATGGCTGTGCGATGGTGCAGATATGTGTGTCGGTGCAGTTATGCGTGTCGTGTGTGTGTGTGTGTGACTGAAAGCCTATTTAGCTAACGGACAAATCTTTAGGTTCTAACTTATCAGCTGCCCTCTTGACTACACGCCGTCCTCGCCCTCCCCGCACCCCCAAACACGCCTACTGTCCTTGGTGGTTGTAAAAGGCCGCAGTGCCCGAGGCTGCACCCTGACGCAACACACAGGAAACACACACCCGTCACAACCCTGCCCTGCCCCCCTCCCTCACGCACCTCCCTCTCCAGCAGAGGAATCCACATTCTTCCGACCTTACTTACCAAGAGGAGTGCGGACTGACAAGGCATCCACCTCTATAATAAATGCAGACTCTCGCACGTCGGCGTGTGCCTTATGAATGTGAAGTCGTTCTTAATCGCAAAGGCAGTCTGGTAGCAACAGTCTGTCTGGCACAAACACATGCTAGCCTCACTGATATGAAAATCCTATCAGGCTCCGGGCAAAACCTGATACCCGGCTCATGAATAATGGAAACATTTTCCCTGTGAACCAAACGCTCATCATCGATTTGGGCTACCAGGCCTGGGCCGGCCTGTGAGGCCTGGCACTGCCTCTCCCGTTGACTCATTCTGACTCAGAGGCGAATGGGTACCAACTCTTCAAGGGTAATAATCACCCTTTCCATAGCGAAATCGCACAAGCAGCACCGTATGAACAACAAATAACACACTCGCTCTGATCCATTAAGGACCTGGGCCGGCGAGCGGCCAGCGCCATGTCATCAGACAGCGCCACAGTGGCCTACCAGTTAGCCACCTCGGGCACAGCAAAGCCACAGCGCTTAGGACGAAACACTCGTACCGTTACACAACACCCCGTGTTCTGATCCCAACAAGGGGCCCGCGAGGGCCAGAAGGAGCTTCGCCGCTAACCATGAGTCAGCTCCTCTGACATAGACAGAGGGAGACATTTGGTTAGGAATGACTGGGCAGCATGTTTTTAACAACCCAACAGCACGTAAACACACAGCCGCACGTCTGACGGGGTGAACGCAGCTAATCCTTTCTAGTCGTGACGACGCACTGAAGCGTAGTAAATTGGATGGGTTAACCTGGGAGACGTGGGCTGACCTGCGCTGAGGGTTGCAAAGTGGTTGCGAGGGGCGGTGAGGTGCCGCAACAGGGCTGGGTCAGGATGTTCTCAACATCACATCGCCCGGCAACCACCACCGTTACCAGGAAACAAGCGCTGTGGCAACAATCATCACACGCATTCCCCGGTGACTACAATTGAACGCAGAAACCACGGGTACAAAACAGCAGATTAGCAGGCGAGCCAGGAGCAGCAACCAATCCTTATCTTGACAGGTGTGGAGGCACATAATGGCTGTCTGTAAGTGTATGGAAATACAGGCCCTAAAACACTGCCTGCACAGGCAGACAAGGTTAGGTCACAGCCCGAAAAAAAATCAATGCGTGTAATTCTCTCGTATTAAGTTCTTCGAGTGATGGAAAAGCGAGTGGACACTCAGGACTTCACCTCCAAAGTATAGGGAGACGCCACTCAGTCCCGTCCTGGGTCAGCGACAATTAACACAGAGATCAGAGGGCTGAATAAAGCATGAGCTGTTCCAGCCCAGAGGGCTCAGGTATCACCCTGTATATAGGGGGCCCAGGGTCAGCGATAAGGAACAAAGGAGTCTCTCGGAGCCCCATACTGTCAAGAGGGAGGGGAGCCTGAAAGACAGACCTCTCTGTGCTGCCTCCCCAACGCACCGGGCTTAATCCATTACTACTCAGACGAGCAGCTCGATTCCCCCGCTGGACCTCATTAAGACTTAGCGAACATTGTCTTAACGGGACAATGTCAAAGCACATTATTAAAAGAGCCAGAATGAATGCCAAATAAGGCCCCAATTATGTTTACAGTAAAAGGCTAGTGAATTCCCTGGGTTGAGAAAAAGAAAGCATTGTTTATTCCAATAACAATTCCAGATTTCACAAGAAGACCTAGCATATTCTATGACGTTTATGCTGACATTATGAGAGGCACATAGTTAAGCTTTAGATTCTTAAAAGTCCCCTTCTGGTTGAATCTTCCATCTGTCTGTGCCGATGCTGGATTCAAACCAACGCCTTCTTAGAAAATGGGACTGTAAATATATTAAGCTTCCAAGAAGGCTGCAGATGGTATGCATACTAATTCAGGGCGATGCAAATTTGTCACATTATCATCAAGGTCCTAATTATGCTTATGACTGAATTGGATTATATCCAATGGCATTACAACACATTTCCAATTTTCCTTGAGCACCCACTACAAACACCTATGTTGACATCGACCTAGAGCTGAAGAACCTGTTCTCGTGACAGCATCACTTTACAGATTTGACCCACAGCCAAGCTGACAGCCTATGTATGGAGGATTAACTTAACATAACCTGAGACAGAACTATGTCTATAAACAACGCCAGAAGAAAAATTATGACATGTCTGCTTGTGCTAACAAATAAGCTAATAGTCAAATAGATAAAGCCACTGTCTCCTCTACTCATGAATTCACAACCACGGAACAGACAGTTCATCTGCTTGTGCTGCGTCACTGATCAGCAGTCAACTAATGGATCACTCACAACCAAGAGACTGCGAGTGGGCCTTTCAGTATGAGTTGCTGAATGAGTGAGTTGCTGCCAAAAACGAAAATTTTGTTTCATTGGGATCAATTAAGTGCCAATCCAATATGCATGGTTAATTAAGGCAACTGTAAGCACTGAATCCAATAGTTTGTTTTTCAATAGAATTTGAACTAGTTGTTATGTTCCAGTAATCAATAAATCTATCAAACGGAGTACTGCTGCAATGGAAAATATTTTTCTTTAACTGCATATGATGCGCTTTGACTAACTAATATATCTCACAACATATTAACCTATCTGTCCTAAAAACAAAAATAAACAATTTACATTACATTACATACATTGTGTATGGTTAAACTCCCCTCTTGTAATAGGCTATTACTTGGGACCGCTTTAAAACAATTCAACCCCCAAGAAAACGATACCTATCAAGAACCTTTCAACAAGTGTATTGCCAAGCAAGAGCCAACATCGATATTGGTATGAATGCAGGTGGAGGGTGAGGTTGGGCCCCACATCACAAGTTGCTCATGATCGATACCATCTCCTCCCAAACTTATGACGTCAAGCAAATTCATTTAGTATAAAATACCTCAAAATAGTAGCGGTTGGTTACGTTGCGTTGGCCAGGATTCACATCACGACGCTCAAGCTTATTGGGCCAGGTGGCCAGGTAACGCCAGCTAACTTAACTAGCTAGCCAACCCGATAACAAGTCACAAGCCAATCTTTTGCCATGTAGATAGCTAGCTAGTGTCTTACAATTTGGATCAGAAGATACGCATTTCATTGAATAAATAGATGGAAACCAAAATAGCACATCGAAACAGCTGTACAAGCAGGTAGCCTGTAAGTTACACCGATAATAATTAACAACGTCCGAAAAACTACAGCAAGCTAACATAATGTTAAGTCAGTGAACGAGCTAAAGTAACGTTAACGCGTTAGCCAACGTTTATTACTAGCAAAGCTTAGCAATGTCCACCGGTAGCCTAATTAACTACGTTTCTTGCTCAGACTAAACCTACCTGTGATCAGCGTACCGATCCGGATGCTGGTAGCCAAATCCAATCACCTGGTTCTTACAGAAAGTGCCAAAATTATTCAAATTCCAGAGAGAAAGTATTGGGAGACAGTCGCAGTCCTGTCGTTTCACTGGTAGTACTGCTATGGCTGCTGCTACTCGCTGATTCAACCAAACTTCGCCCTTAGCAACGGACCGCCCTTGTGCGTACTCATTGGATGAAGTCTGCAAGGTGATCGATTGAGATGATAGTGCGCCAGGAGAGGATAGGGGTCTTAATTTTACCAATGAAAATGCATTTCCTTCATCCGCATTGACATGTGCAAGTAGTAACTTACAAGGTTTCTTTAATATGTTTACATTCTACACGTGATAAAAAAAGCTAACTGTTTTCTCAAGTGGAGATCAATCTTATATTAAGATTTCTACGAACACACTAGTCCTAGCTGCAAATCAAATCTCTCGGCCTTGGCCGAATTATTGCGTTATCTATGGGCCTTGACCTGTGCCATTTGCAATGAAAAACTAATCTATCCACGTTGTCTTTAATGCTCCTGCCATGATGTCCAACTTTAAACTGGTTTATTGCTTTGCATGTTTATTTGTAAACATTTTCAACCAGAACAATATACAGAAGGATGGGACGTGGGAAAAGATAATTCAGACCAGATAGTAGCCCCATGTGTGGATACTAACTGCAACTTGGATTTTCATGTGAATTCCGTCATATTAAGGTTTACCTCAAATAAGTTATTATCAACCAAGCCTCAGTTAATAAAATACGTTTTATGAATTTTACTAACAATATTCTCCACTTGTACAATGTCTCATCCCACCACAATATATATAAACGGCCCCCTCTTAAGGCCAGTAGTTTATCAGTTCTAGCTAGCATTCCGCACATAGCTTCAAGTGGGAATGGGGTCCTATATTCTAGTAGAGGAAACTATGGCTGACAATGTTGAAACGATTGTTAAACTGTATCCCTTTATTTTGATCTCTCTCTCTCTCTCTCTCTCTCTCTCTCTCTCTCTCTCTCTCTCTATTTCTCTCTCTGTGTGTATGTGTGTGTGTGTGTGTGTGTGTGTGTGTGTGTGTGTGTGTGTGTGTGTGTGTGTGTGTAAAAATATATATGTATCAACTTCTCAGTAATAAACTAGCCAAAAGTTTGCAGGGTCAAGAGATTGTCAACAAAAATATCATCAGTTTGATAATTAAATTATTTGAGATAAGGATGCCCTCTAGTGGTAGTTTTAGATCATTCACATTCATGTAATAGTAACGTTGTAGGGTTCCAACTTTTAATCTTGTCACATTTTAAGCATTTTATTTGGAGTAATGTTACTGACAGTAAAATGATGATGATTGATTTCGATGATAACTCAGTACTAAATTTCTTTAGCCCAAGTTATAATAATGTAAGCAAAATTTTGTTTTCAAAATCTTCATAATTTCATATAACATATGTACTTAAAGACCTTGTAGCACTGAAGCAAAACCAGCTTGTATCAAGCCCACCTAAAAGAATAGAATATTGGCATACTTGTTTTAGTTTTTTTAAATGATCTAAAACATTTCCAAGATATATAAATTATAGTTGCGAATATTTGCATTTTTGTTAGACCTTTAATCACATTTAAAATATATACATTTTGACTAAATATTGGTCTAATGAGATAGAATAGCAAAAATATTGTGGAAAGCATAACTCAATATTGGCAATAACAGAAATAAACAATACATTGGTTAGTACATTTTATTTTTCAAACCACATATATAGTATTTTACACAAAATCCAAGCTGTTTCTGCTTAAAATATTTACATAAATTCTTTAAGAAAAAAAACAACATTCTTTGGGTCTGTCCATGCAAAACAATAAATAATATACCTGACAGTGATTTGCGTTGTTCTATAAAATATTCATTTAGCATTAAAATAAATGCTCTGCTGATCTATTTCTACTGAACTCTATTTTACCCTGATCTACTGTCTGAAATGCCTCAAACCAAGACCAGGCAACCAGACAAAAAGCTATATTGAGTTAGTGATTCCTGTAGGTGCAACCTCTAAACTTTTTCTCTAATCAAAAATGCAGTATGCTAAGCAATTATCACCATGTATACAAAAGCAATTGCAATTTATTGACTCGCATAGATTACAGGAAAATAAAAAACTGAAATATGCACCAGGTTTCAGTGGAATGCATTGACAACCTAAAGGAACCACAGCATCCCAAAGGATGAATAACTGTACAAGAATAAGATCTCAGACATGTATCTACAAAAAAATGGCCTTCAAATCATTTGCTCATCATCCATCCAGCCAACCCCAATAGACAGGAGCTTTGCAGCAGTAGACACCACAAAAATACAGTTCTCACTACACTCCTCCTCCCCCAAAGGCGAGAATACACAAATAGGATTCTCCCACGGTCCTAGCAGGAAAACATTTACTGGCCCCATCCTCCCGGACCGCCACGGCTCAGGTGATGAGCTGTGGCTCCCAGGATTGACTGGCCACTTGGGGGCGACACTGAGTGATAGCCAGGGGACCCGCGGGGTGCTGGCTGTCCAGACAGAGTCCGCTGACCATGTGCTGTAGTGCAGGGCCCTTCGGCTTCCATTTCTGTTGGACAGAGAAAATACAAGGAAAGGTGTGAAATATTAGAAGGCAGATCAGGCATGTAATGGCCTTGTGGATATTAATATCCACATTCGTGTTAAATACTGAGGACGGATTGGAACAGCACTTTTTTCATCCTTAAAGACATTACAATGTGTTAACAAAGGGAATGTATTGATAAACTGTTAATATTACAAAAGCAGCCTATAGTGGCTTTAGTTATACCTCTCGCTCTGTCATCGTCAACAGTGGTAGCAGCCAAACTGGGACTAGTCAATGGGCACAAGGATAATCTCTACCAACATATTATGGGTGTAGGCTGGTATTCTGTGCAAAGCAGCCCTTGTCTTCTCAATTTATGGTATTGAACAGTATGACTAACAACAATAGCAAATGGTCTAAGACTACACCCCAGAAAAGGATGTGGAAGAGGCCAGAAGGTTTGAATAATTGAGCCTGACTTAGACCTGTACAACAGCAATCCAGTGATTGATTGAGTTGCTCTGTTTAGAATGGGAAAAAAATGGCAAACCCAGCTGCAGGGACCGGCAACGCTTTCAACACAAGTTTCCAAAAACTCTTTCTTGCTGGCTGGAATAATTTCAACTTGTTAAAAGCCAGCTCTGGTCTTGGTTTACAGTCACTCCTGCTTTGTAGCCAGTCACCTATGCACTTCAAACATAAGCCTCAGATCACGTGAATACAACTGTGTTATAGGGACTTCCATTTCAAATACAATTAAAATTATTTTTGCAATAGGTAATGAAGAAGTATGAACTGTAAAGGACTGATAAATCAAATTATGAATCCAGATATTTACATACTTACAGATATATATATACCTGTTCAAAAATAGATAGTCGAAAATGGCTGAGATAATTACACAGTGAAGAATTGGCTGGCGAACTGGGAATAGGAGTGTGTGTGTGTGTGTGTGTGTGTGTGTTTATGTGTGTGTGTGTGTGTGTGTGTGTGTGTGTGTGTGTGTGTGTGTGTGTGTCAATAAAAATGTATCGAAGGACAACAGGAAGTCTGTATATAGAGCATATATAGGACGTATCGTGTAGATTACTGTAATCAATGTTTTGAGATATTTATAACCCAGGAATCAATACGCAAAATGCCCAATGTTCATTTCATGTTCAATGACAAATATAATAGGATTTCAGATTTCTGTTAAGCTCAATCTAGTTTCATATGATGAGGGAAAATAGAACGCCAGACAACTGCCCTCGCCAAGCACTCACGACAGAAAGGCCAAATGTCACCCTGAGCAGAATGAAGTGCACTGATGGGAAGACTCCCAAACAACTCTCAAAGGAGAGAAAGACGAGACCGCCAGGAGATTAGGAGATGGATTGGCCAAAGTCCCACACACTCATACACACATGGTTTGAGTTAGAGCTGACGAATCAATGCCCATAAATCAACCATGAAGCTGTAACAAAGGTCCAGCAAAGCTAAAATTTAGTAAATAATAATAATATTAATTCATTTTATTTATATAGCGCTTTTCTGACACCCAAAGTCGCTTCACAATATAAACATAATTACAGGACAAAAAGTTGTAGGATTGTTTTATGGAAGCAATAAAATCAACAATCTTCTCTGGGCCATTATCAGATTAGCAAAAGGCATTCTTTGGAGCATGTTACTACTCTTTGTGGTCAAGTTGCATGTTCACAAAAGTTCCCAGTGAACTGCAAAGTGCTGTGTTAACTGATGTTACTTTGGAACAGCACGGTCTGAGTATTGGTCAGTTATTGGGTACAATAATCACCAAAGAATTCACACTTCTAAACAGATATTTTACCTGTCTGGGTTCTTTGTTACTGCAGGGCTCCATCTTCACCTTTGATCCGGAAGAGAAAGCTGTGATGGCAACACAATGGTCTTGCTGTCGTATTAAAGGCTCCATAAGCTCCCATCTCTGCAAGCATAGAAGGGAACTTGATCTAAACGCATGCAATAAACACTTGGAAAATGACCAACTTAGTTGTCAAACCCTACTCATGAACAGGTATTCGCCTGTCACAGTGAGAGTACACGTTCATCTTAAAAACCTACAGGTGACCGTCCCCCTAGTGGTGTAACTCTGACCTGAGACTGTGGCCTGTTGGCACCGCTGCCCCGGCACTCAGCCAGTCCCAGGCCGTCGGTCCCCTGGGTCTCTAGACAGAGTGGCCCCTGTCTCAGCACACTTGACACCGCATCCTGCTCAGGGATCCTGGAGCGAGGGAGGCAGAGGCCGAGACCGAAGAGAAACAAAGCGAGAGAAACAAATTAAGAAAATGAAAGAGGGGTTGGTATACTGAAATGGAACAGATGGGCATGGTGTACTCGCTGCCTCTCGAAAGAATAATCAAATCTGTTGCTAGGTGACACGGCCTACAACATCAACAGATGGAGCAGGACACAGGTGCCTCCCATTACGCTGGGGCATATTTGTCAATGAACAAAAGCAGGATGCGTAAATACTAAGAGTGAAGTCGACAAGTAGCTCTGGTTCATTAATAATCTATCGTTTTTCCTTGAAATTTGATGAAGCCTCTCACCTTAACTCAGGGTAAACATTCTCCATGTACCAACGAAAGGATTTACAGTTGAGCTTCCTCCTTAGTGTCAGGCGATCCGCAATGCTACACGAGGGATAAGCCACCAGAGTGACAAGAAGAACAAAATGTCAGTGGATTCACATCCAATTACCCAGGTTAAAGAGTTTGTACGTGACTCCTCTGAATTTTCAATGGTCTCTCCTCTCAACTCAGAGAACTCCACATCATATCTATGCCTACAGTGACCCAGGCGCTTAATACTTACACGTTTGATAATGTCTTTGAACCAACATGCTTTTCCAGTTCACACAGGTAATTAGTAAGAAGTAGAATAGGATAAGGCTCGAACATATCATTCTGAATGATTAAAAGACAGACATAGAAGAGAAGACAATCCTGGACTGACCTGCCAAAGGCTTTGCCCTGAGCGGACGGCCTTGCAGAGTAGTAATACTGTTTGTACTCGTCCATCCACACCTCCGCTGCACGTCGCGTGTTCCTGCGCACGCACGTACCAACACACACGCACGCACATGCACACGCGCACACATACGCACGTGCACAAACAAGGAAACAACACCTGATTAAACACCCCTTATGTGTTGCACAAAACACATTCCTGCCTTATGAGTGGGCCATAATGACACAGTGCTGCCCTCTAGTTGAATAGTCTCTGCTACAGGTATGGATTGTGAAAGCAGCTCAGCCCCGCTCACTTGATGTAGGTCAGAGCGTTGCCGTCTGGGAAGTCATAGGGGTGTCGTTTTCTAAAGACGTGGCCCACGCGACTGCAGGGCAAAATCTCCAGGCTGCCTCCGCACATCCACACCCGAAAAGACAGCTCTGAGACAAAGAGGTCACAGAACACACTGTGAGGTTAAACAAACATGAACACAGCCCCCGCCCCCCTCTCCACCACCACCGCTACCACCACCACCCCGGGCAGGGCAATAAAAGCGAAAGCCGCAACCATTCCTGCATACTTATCAGCCTGGTTCTACTGCAGGTATTGGCATGTTAGAACGAGTTGAAACTCTCTTTGACGCAGACACGCACCAACAAACAAACGCTCTAACCTGGATCAGTTTTACAACACAAAACCTACCCATATTATACGATGATTACATTGTTGGGAAATTGAGTGAATGGGGAAGTGTGTTCAAATCTTATCCTGGTATAGTACATGCAAAAGGCCACATGAAATGCTCACCAAAGTTCTCCCCTCCCCAGATGTCCATGTGGGTGTCATATTGGCCCAGGTGGTTGAACCAACTCTTGTCCATCACAAAGATCCCCCCGGCAATGACAGGGGTCCTGAAGACAGAGGAAGCAGACCCCAGATCAGCCGGAGTACAAGGAACTGAACCCTCAGCATCTTTAAGGGTTTCCATATTGTTATTAGTTTAGCCCAGCATAGTTGACTGAATACATCTATTCAATATTTAGACGTTCATGATTTCCACACGTTGAAATAATTTGTGCAGGGAGTTCACTTAGACCTACAGCGTTGGAATAAGGTTACAGTTGAATTCGGTTGGTGTTTCATTGAAAACGTATGGCAGACCGAAAGCGAAAAAGATCATGGATGTTGTCCGTACCTGATGGCCTGCGTCGGATCACTCCTTGCCATCTTCTGCTCGATGGGAATCTGCTCCCATTTGAAGTGCAAACTCCAGTCAAACCCTGTCAAAACGATATGGAGAGTGTGCACGAGTGTGTCATAGGATGGAGACCAGGGAGAAAACAACCAAAAGCAGTGACAGGTTGAAAGAAAGTGAGAGAGACGAAAAAACATTGCAAAGCATGACTAATGGGACCTCTCATCGTGTCCGCGTTAACCACAAACCAGAGGCCGTGCTTACTGACCTCCTCTCAAGTCAGCCGAGGCAGCCAAGTAGGCAAAGTTATCCAAGCTTATGACATCGATAATGGGGCTGACGACTCGCGTATGGTCCTGGGGAGGAAAAGAGAGGGGACACATGATCGCACTTCCACTGAGGCGAGGCTAATGATTGGACAAGCCCATCACAGTGCATGAGGACGGGAAGATCCAACCCCAGGATTGGAGGATTGGAGTTTGGTGGACCTGAATCAGTCACAGTGTGTTTGTGATGGCGGACGTTCGCATATTGAATCAGACGACTTGTGGTTCCAATGCCTTTTCATGATGCATGTCCTCGCTTGAGATACATTTCCTTCAATTGAATTTTGGATGACAGGGCACTCCAAAGGACTTTCATGTAATTGTAAGTGATGAAACACGCCCTGCCTAAATTAGATAGAATGGCTGGTTTGATCTGGGCATAACACAGCCAGTGAGCATCTGACCATTTTGACCTCCTCCCATAATGGTAACACGAACCCTAGAGCCAACACAGCCGAGGGGAAAACTCCCTGCTGATAAAGTGTTAGCGCATTCACATCTGTGTGTGTGCGTGTGTGTGTGTGTGTGTGTGTGTGTGTGTGTGTGTGTGTGTGTGTTTGTGTGTGTGTGTGAGTGTGAGTGTGAGTGTGTGTGACATTGTGTGCGGTCAAATAGCTTTAAATTGAGACTATTCAAACAACTGTTTCCAATAAGAGCCATCACTTTCAGGGCAGTCACTTGAACCCATGGTGAACTCGACTTTGTTAGAAGACTTTCTGAAGTGGTGTTGTTGAACAGCTTTGAGCTGCAAACATTTGAATGCCATTTATAATGAGCCACTTCTATCAAATGGCGATGAGAAGATAGCACATATTCAAACCAGATGGA
>JAVQJS010137080.1:0-10134 GCA_036024795.1 Galaxias rostratus | reverse complement strand
TGATTGAGATCAAGCAATCAAACATTTCACTCAGAGTACATTCGTCAAACTCACAACTAGACCAGGCCTGCAGCCTTTAGTCTATCTGTCAGCTGTGGAGCTCAATTGATCACCTGAGGTCTGAATGCGTGTCCTTTGGAAGGTGCGGCGTTAAGACTGGCAAAAAGTGAGCCTAGGCTGATCAAAAATATATCAGTGAATAAAACATGATTGATTTACTGGAAAACACATAAGATTACTTCTGACTTTATGAAAACTGAAGGGGGTAATAAATATAATATTTATTCAATATTATGTTGGAGATCGCAATCCCTATGTTTTGTCTACTGGCGTGCGTGCATGCGTGTGGAAACTTTGCATTAATTTTGGCAAAGAGGTACTTCCTATTTTCATATTTACAGATACGGTTTTGTCATCTGCAAGTTTGAATCCGTTTTCCAACTACGAGAAGCTTGGATGCACTCAAAGTGTGTTCAGTAACAAAAATCCTAGGTTCAGCTTCATTCACTTGCTGAACAAAGCGCAGAAGATGGCAGTGTAAAGGCTTTGAATAAAACAAAACACTGACACCATACAAGCTCTCATGTACACAGCACAGAGCTTAAGCTAAGATATTCATCTTGATTCAAGTGCCATCTATCTAAACCAGTGATATATGCCGGCTACACGAACCGGAAAAGACCAGATACTGCAGCGAGGTGATTCTAATTCAACCGTAGAGGGACAAATCCTTACAGCTGGGAGGCTTAGCTCCTGATAGTAATGATTTTTCCTCCTGCACCTTCTTCCCGCATTCATTCTCCAGCAGGATATAACAAGATATAACAAGACTAGGTATTTTCCAACTCCTGACAAAATGGGAACAAAACAGCTACCAATTCACATTAGCCAAAGGTCTAACCTTATCTCCACTGTTGTGTGTTTTTTTTTTTTGTGGGGTGCAGAGACGCGGGCCGGCAGTACTGCCAAGCTCTGGCTGAGACAGATGTTCCCTCAATGCAGCTGTGTTTCCATTCACCCAGGCAGGAAAGCTAAATGCTCCAAAACACCCAAGTCCTCTCGGAATAGCTGTGTGCCAACTCGAGGCTTCCGTTTACGCATTACCGAAGACAGGAAAAAGAAGAGGCTGCATAAAGCCTGTATTATATTACTGTATGTGTGAATTGGCTCGCAACTCTTGAGAGGAATTAATTATGTAATTTATGAAAACAGAGATTAGGCTAGGCAGATGCAAGATGAATAGCATTTGTATTAGTGCGGAAAGTTGCACACAGGATCAGCTCATGGCTTTGTGTTTCTACATGTGTTTTTCAACATGTGGCAATCAAATGGGCCATTGTTGTCCATGTGCCCTAACAGCTTGTGTGACACGCCCCTGTGAGCTTCACCTCAGTAATAGATCTTTAATAACTCAATTTGGCTGGTGCCATCCGCTTCCAGGTGACAAGTTTGCACATATATCTGCCCCTGGCAGGAAAACCAGTGAGCCACATGAATGAAATATTACATATTTTTCTAGAGTGCTCCTTGATGTGAGAAGGACTCAAGTACCAATATCAGACAAGTGGGTTTGTAACCATTATGCAAAAGTGCATTTTAGAAAGGATTTTCTACCTCAGATGAACATCCTTATGTAGTTGATCTATGTATGTAGCCATGGTAATGTTGTAGATATATTATGTATTTCAGCATCGGTTAATGGGGCCCAAGATTAATCTTTAATTTGGTTCTAATACACTGCCCTGGCGATTTGTTTCATCAGCCTTTAATGCAGCAATACCTTTTGTTTTAGACGCTCCCTTGAAAAGAGCATACATGCAAATCCATCATCAGCAAAATGTTTAAAGGATTGGCTTTTCCCTCCCTCGTAGGTATGCATGTAATTAAAGTAAAAGGAACAGGGCATGGATTATATTGGTTCCACTGAGTAGCTGGTCTCTAATCTATTTGTTCCCATTGTGGAATAAATCCTTGCTGTCCTCTCCTTTTTCTGCACGAAAAAGCAAGAATATCTCCGTTGATGAATTATTAAAACAGGTGGCTGCATCCTTTTTTTCCCAACGTGCATTTTGTAGTCATTTCTGCAGCAGTAATACATCCATAATGTGAGGTCAGACTCTGAATAATTGTGTCCCGTTGGATAATCCATATCCTGCATTGCATTCCTTGTGTAAGGAACGGTATCCAAGGATGTTGCATGAAGCTTAGTGGTAGGAATATTGTCATGATCTGTTTTGATAGGAGAAATCAGGAATCTGTTGTGAGGAGTTAATGAATGGCTTCCGGCAAACAACATACAAGGAAGTGTTTGCCTGTTTCTCTGGGCTGCATCATAGCCCTTTGCGTGCATCGTTGATGGCAGTCTAAGGTGTCCGGCTAAACAGCGTGAATCTGTCTTTGAGACGTTTAATGGTCAGAACAAAGTGTTTGTCAATGGAATTATTTTTTATTTTTCGTCTCGGGGACCGGTTGTCTCCATCATTCTGTGAGGTTTGAACATCGGTCAAATGCGGCGGGGATTAATATTGCCCTCTGAAGTTTACACCCTGCGTGCCGTCATAATTTCTGTTTGGTGGCAGGTGGTTGACAGTGAGAGCAGACACATTGCTTCCTCTTCCTGGCTGTGTGCACTGTGGTTGGTTTGCAATGCTGAGGTAGATTTGTTTTTTAAAGGAGCCCAATTTGGAAAATGATCTGCTTACTATTTGTGGAAAAAAGGAACCCAATTTGGAAAATGATCCGCTTCCTATTTATTTACTAAAGGAACCCAATTTGGAAAATGATCCGCTTCCTATTTGTTTATTAAAGGAACCAAATTTAAAAAATTATCCACTTCCTATTTGTTTACTAAAGGAACCCAATTTGGAAAATGATCCACTTCCTATTTGTTTATTAAAGGAACCCACTTTGGAAAATGATCCGCTTCCTATTTGTTTATTAAAGGAACCCAATTTGGAGAGTGATCCGCTTCCTATTTGTTTATTAAAGGAACCGAGTTTGGGAAGGGATCCGCTTCCAGTAGGCCTTACTGTTGCCCAGCCTGAAGTGGTTCTTCCTGAGCAGACACCACTTAGCCAGTGGTCTGCATCGATTGGATTCACTGAATTATTTTGTACACTTTTGGATCCATTATACTTGATAACTGAAGCCCTGTTATAAGCTAATAAAGAATAATCCAGTAAGAAACCTTTCCTGCTCTTTGTGAAGATTTCTTTGTGAGAATCTCCCAACAAACCACAAGGGGACTGTCCTTGGCTGGAAATGATTTATTCGTTATTTAAAAAGAAATCATTTTCTGTAAGGGCCCTTAAGGGAATAGTTGTGGATTGTATTGTTCATGCTTTGCTTTGCTTTCTACATGTGTTTAAACAACAATATAATGTATTGACTTACCAGACCAGTAAACCAAATCAGAAAAGAGGGTAACATCGTAGAAAACTCAGTTGAACTAATCTGGTGTGTAGCCTGTCTTTGTCCCTTGGAAAAAGCATAGGGGTGTGAGATTGTTGTCTGCAGTACGCATTATGTTTCAGAACAGTAAATACGATCGAGGTAATTTTTTGGGAATGAAAGGCCTTTGATGCCTTGAGGTTATCTACCCTCTGTGAAGTTCCTGGCGAAACCGCTCTCCTTTTTCAGCCTCGTCTCCTAGACCGTAGTCGAGGAATCCTCTGTTTCTTGAACCGGTCTCTCTCCGACAACGAAGGACACTAGGTACAAGGTCTGCAGGCTTTTTTCTCGTCCCAAAAAATTGACAGCGAAACCATCGCCCTTGTTGTTGCACCTCCCCGAAAAAAAAAAACTGTCTCCATGTGAAAGTTCTGAGAGGACAACTCCCTTTCGGGACGAGACACTATCCTTTTCCCTCTGCACATGCTTCAGCGGCGTTACTCTCACTTCAGAAAAAAACAGTAGCAGGGAGGTTGACACGTAATCTGATGACGGGGCTAAAAATAAAACATTTGATTTGCGCTTTCCATGGGAGTTTAGGGGCGAGATGAACAGCGCTGTATGGGGGTGTGCATCAGCGGCGACGGCCTTCCAGCCTCCTCGCTGGGTGGGGGACTCCCCGGACCCATGTAGCGCGGCCCCATTCGCACCGGCCGTGACTGAGAGAAATTCAGGGAGCATATTGAATATGTAGATGTTGCTCTAGGCCTCATCTGATAGGCCGTCACTGCCCATAGATTGCATCAGGTCTCTCCGTGGTGCGATGTGGGGAGGAAATTAGCGGGAGGCATCAACAACGCAATCTACTCTGTGCGCCCTGTATTTTTATTTGTGTGACTGTGTGTGTGTGTGTGTGTGTTTGTGTGTGTGTGTGTGTGTTTGTTGTGTGTGCAGCTTGTTTGCTTCTAGAGTCATGTAGGGTCTGCGCTTTCATCCAATAGAATACAGGTTTTTTGAACACGGGTGATTAAACAGCACCTCTGACCAGCATTCAAGCCCACCCTTAGAACCCGGGCTAAATTGATTTATAATGACTGTTTGCTCAGGCTAATATATCTGGCCTGTTTCTGCACACGTCGACACGAGGTTAAACTCATACAAATAAGTTATCCTATATCATTTCTGATATGAGGCCATGGTTGAAAGCACTTGAAATAAATTGTTCAGTACCAAGGTTAGAGTCGGCTACCCAGGGTGGTAAAGAGTACATGACAGTCTTAGTGAGGCCAACAGGGCCAGCATGCAGAACACTACCAACACTGTTAATAGGCCACAGCTCTTTAAACAAGTTGTCATTTTGCGCACGAATATGGCAAAAAGGAACAGCATCGTAAAAGAAAGTAAGAGAGTATTCATTCCTTATTTTCTCTCAAAAACACTTCCCACCCACAGCTCTTTTGGTAACAAGTACCCAGCAACCGATAATACGTTACATTTACAGAATCACCCTAATACACACTAACGTCTTTATAATTTAATGTTCCGCCAGGGTGAGTTTCATTGAAACGGGTGTGTCTAAATACATCTTGCGATGTGTCAACTTTATCCGGCCCTGATCTAGATATACACATGACCAGCTGCTTAAACCGTGTCCGCAGCATGGCTGGGGTTTCTGTGGCAAAGCTGCATTTCAAACATGTGGCCTAACGGGGAGAAAATGGATGTTGACTGGAACTGGAAGGATTTCCCCAACATTCTTGCGGACAGAACGTCTGCAACATTCCACGTCAACGTGCCCTAGAGGTCCACGGGGCAGATTCTGTGTCTAACGGGCCACGCCCCCATGCCACCTCTAAAGCCAATGGTGAGGTGTTTCACTATGGGGTGGGAAACATTTTGGGGGATTTGAACACACTGTGCACTGCGTTTTTATAGTGCAGTGGTTTGTTGTTCCATTGTGTTTGAATGTTCCCTCTTGTCATTAACAACACCCGGAAAACCGGGAACTTCTGGAAATTGAAATTCAACGAACAAACAGAGATACAGATTGGCTTACTGATACATGCATACATAGTATTCAAGTATGAAGTAAAAAAAAGAAATAACATTCTGGCATTAGTAGGCTTTCCAAAGGGAAGTGTGCAGCATGGTTTCAAGACTACCATACTATTCCAGTTGTCTTCACTATTCCCTTGAGATTACTTGTGGGATTGTTGCAATTCACAAGGGCCCTTCTTTTTTGCCAGAGCTCAGGCAGATATATTTTATGCAGGTTTTTTTTTATTTAAATAAAATATTCATGGGTTGATTTAAAAAGAGGCTTTTCCCCTGTGTTCTCACCAGATTAAAGAGAACCTATCTGAGCTCAAATAGTCTATTATACTTTCACTGCTACAGTATATACAGTGGGCTTCATTTAGCCCGTTTACAGAATTTGACTTACATGTGGCAGACTGGATCCGTTTCAGGCCTAAAAATATGGCGCTGAGAAAGGGAATAATTATTGTGAACGTTGAGGAACTTGAGGTTGAGTAGACCTAGATGGAACGTGTTCCGTCCCATCTCCAACTGCTATCTTCTTTTTAGGTGTTAGTTTGAAAGAATAGTTTGTGGAGTCTTGTTTTTTTGTGTGTACATGTGTGTTGTCTTGTTTATGTGTGTGTGTGTGTGTGTGTGTGTGTCCGTCTGTGGTTGTACAGTAGGTGTGCATGCTTGCCTGTCTGTGTTAAAGGACTTTTTATCAGGAAAAATTGTGACCAAGGAACAATATGCTTTCCACGGCACCATTTTTCTATTTTGTCATATAGCACCATTAGTTGGTTGACTGAGCCGCAGATGAGCTATGCTTTACAGAATCCAAATTACACCCCGGCCATTTTTCATCCACGGTTTCTCTTTAGAGGTAAGAAGACCTAGATGGGCCTTTTCATGCTCCTTATTTGTCCTTGTCGGCAGGCTGATAGCCTCTACTTTGGTGGGCCGCAATCTCAATAAAGAGACATAGCATAATGTTTCATTTTGGCCAGGACAGAGGGTAAAAGAGTTTTGTATTACAAGCAACGTCGTGTGCACACAGATAACCACTGTAATGGGTCCTATTGCAATTATACATTAAGGCAGGCTGTATGTGTTTTTGGTTGGAGCATGTTGCCCTGAACGTCCTTATGTTTCGCTTTGAAGAAACACACCGTTGCCTGGTTCCCTTTAAGAGTCACTAAGTAAGCCAACATGGGGCCATTTGCATAGCCGCGTGCATATGATAAGTCGATTTCCTCCGGTTGGCCAGGGGCCTATCTGTGCTCCACAACCGTCATGAGGCGGAGCAATGGATGAGTGGGTGTGGGGGGGCTGGTGGCTGTGGGCGGGGGGGGGGGGCTGCTCGCGTTAGCAGCCCTACCACAGTGGACCGGACTCTGTGCGCTCCTCATAAATGAGAGTCATTAATTCACAATGAAGGTGGAGTGTGCCACGCAGTCCCTTCCTGTCCCCGGGGAGTGAGCGGCAGCAGCGCTGGCCTGCCTTGACTTGACCGATTCAGCACCGCCACGCACCCCAACCCCGTCCCCCCCCCCCCCCCCGCCCACGTCTCTTTCAGAATGCCAGGGCTCTCTCCTTCTCTGGCGCTGTTTGTCTCCCAAACACAAACAGACGCAAACACACACACACACACACACGCACACAAAAACACCTACAAACACACACACACGCGCACACACAAACACCTACAAACACACACACACACACACACACACACACACACACCCACACACTCGCAGTCTTTGTCACTGGGGACCGTGTGGGACCAGGCACTTACTGAATCCTCGGCTCCTTCTATTTATTGAGCCCATCTGATAAACATATCTTAACTCAACACTGCTGGGGAAGATAGCCATCATCTTTGAGGCTGAAGGCAATCTCTTCTCCATGTTCTCTCTTGGAGATACGCGGAGCAGTTCACAGTTGGCTGTTGTTATGCTACGACCCGAATTGTCACCAGACGTGTTTGACGGTGTTCGCTAACATCTCCGCGAGTTCAGGTGATCTAACTACCTGATGTTAAGTGTACGGAACGCGTAGCACTTTGGCGATGGTTGCAGTCCCCATTCCACAGCGTTATCTCCAAGCGCTGTAAAGTGCCGCGTGACATCGTTTGCATTCTTCTATCTCTTTTTCTGTTTCCCCCGGCGTGATGGGGAAAGCACTAAAAACCCATCTCGGTCCCTGGACTCTGACCTCGGCAGTCTGTCGTCGGAAATCGAAAGCAGCAATCGCGGCCTATCAGCAGCCCCCCCAAGTGTAAACAAACAGAAAGCGCTCCTCAAAGGCTCGGCCGCCGACGTAATTGGAAAGGAAATGGCACCAGAGCCGAGCTAACGTTGCTCGGCCCCCACCATTAGTGATCCCAGGTCCCCAAAGACACACATCTGCGGCCGGGGCCTCGGCACGCCGCTACCAGGAAGCGGCGTAATGTGATTTGGAGCTCTGCCAGGCTTTATGTTTCCCATCAAAGGTTTTTTTTTTTTTTTTTTTTTTTTGGGTATCGCAGGAAGTAGATTGTTTTCTCCGTTCCTGGCAATTTGGTGTCGAGTCCTCCCCGACCCACACAAGCCCTCCCCCCTGTTTTCTGTGATCATCCTCTGGCCTGTTTTGTGGCGTAGCGCCCTGTCAAAGAGACGGCCTCCATGGTAGGTGGCTGCAGACTGGCGTCCAGCCAGGGCAGCTGTGGTGGACCTACATTAGCGAGGCGCACACGCCGACCGATCGCCGGTGTTTTAATGGCGGGCTTAAACACATCAGACGGACGCTCCTGGAGATGCCTCGGAATTTACGAGCAGCAGGCGGTTATTTTTCGCTCATCCTCTAAACTCAACGAGTGACCTCACTCACAAGGGCGGTAATTGCGGAGTCATTAGAGGACGCTCCCGAGGAGGTCCTGTCCTTGGAGGTTTCTTTATGGAGGGGGAATTCCTCCCGACCGATAGGCCGCCGGCAGGTCGGAGCGTCTGGGCCGAGGCCTGGGAGTGACTCAGGGCGGACTGGAGCAGCCCACGCTGTGGCTCTTTAGTTCGATTGGCCGCCGGCAGGTCGGAGCGTCGGGGCTGAGGCCCAGCTTTCCTCTGCCTCCAGATCCACTGTCGCAATTGGCACAGCACTCCACAGGGCTGTTTTATGACAAGATCTATAAGCCCAAGGACCTAGAAGTGGGGCAAATCTAGGATAGATTTGATTTTTTTGTATGCAAGAAGTGTCGTCGTTTTCTGCCATTTTGATTCACGTGAGCATGTTTTGTTTGACCACGCCATGTTTTTGTTTGGATTCCTAAGACACTGAGGGGGTTACTCGGTGGACCTGCTCAACTGAATAGAAGGATGAACAAAATGATCTCCTCTGTTCATACCAAGCCATATGTTTTGTGTTGACACACAGATATTAATGAGGCGTTTGTTGACCTCAGCTATGGCCCTGGCAGATGTAAATAAGACCTTTCAGTGCTTGGCTGTCACAAATCCCATTAAATCACTGACTCATCAGCACTATTTATTGACTTCCATATAACTCAATTTTATTGACTCAATTGAGCTCTGCAAACTATTTGCATAAAAATTGAATTTAGCTGCAGAAGTCGTCACGCTACATAATTACGCGTCGCTACCTTGTCACGAGAAACCACATTCTACATTATTCCGATGTTAAAGCTATGAAACTTGTAAATCATATGAATACAAATCAATTTTTCTTCACGTTCCATTTAGATGAAGGACTTAAAAGGTCTTCAAACTCAGGCAAAACCTTGTTGACTGACCTTTGCATGCTCTTTCGTTTTTTGTGTGTACTAAACCTCTCTTTTTGCCCCCGCCCACCCCACCTCCTCTTGTGCCTTGTCTCCTGTCTTCCTTTAACTGCACCTCCTCCTCCTCTCCTGTGCTGTGACAGATGCCATGTTGCTGGTGGCGCAGAGACTAGAGGGACCTTTCAACATAGAGTCTGTCATGGAGCCTATTGATGTCAAGATCTCAGAGGCCATTATGAATATGCAAGAAAACAGCGCCCAGGTCTCCTACAGGGTATGGAAATACTGCGGATTCCCCTGAGTGGGGAACACTACCGATGATTGATATGGCTGGGAAAGGAAGCCTCTCGGATGGCTTCATAGAGTAAACAGATTTGATTTGGAACCCCCCAAACAGCATCGGGCATGTTTGTGTTTTGCCACAATATGCTTTTAGACCCAACCCGATTGCATCCATCGGTGTGCATCGCACCACGGTCTAATTATGTTCAATTTGAGGTCTTTTGCACGTGAATTACACGTTAAGTCTTGGGTCAGATAATCTTAGTTCGACTAACAGTAGTTAATGTGCTTCCTGGGTTTTACTGCATTTTTACACTGCCCACAAAATTGTAGTCACAGCAAGAAAAACTTGAGTGGTTGAGAGTCTTTAACCTACACACTGTTGGACGGCTGCTCCCGTTCAAGGCCAAATACTTTGCTGACATTTCCAAGGCAAACAGCCCGTCGAGGAGAGCTTTTTAAGTACATAGGCTAATCTTATAAAAGCTTATAAAATTATAAACTTTTATGAGCGTTCTCTTCGATAGCGAATTGAAGGGGTCTATCAGTGCGGGGAGGGATCAGTGTGCCTATGAGCCTTATCATGCTACTAGCTACTAGAATGGCTACTAGGTGTGTGTCTGGGGGGGGGGGGGGGAGGGAGGGTTGGGGGGGGGGGGGGCGGTAATGGG
>JAVQJS010137077.1:0-10006 GCA_036024795.1 Galaxias rostratus | reverse complement strand
GTAGAGTTTGTTTGTGTGTGTGTGAGATAGAGAGAGATTGAGAGCTAGAGTGTGTGTGTGTGTGTGTGTGTGTGTGTGTGTGTGTGTGTGTGTGTGTGTGTGTGTGTGTGTGTGTGCGTGTGTGCGTGTGTGTGTGTGCTTTTAGGGGGATGTGAGAGAGTGCCATAGTGCCATCTGGTGGAGTCAGGGAAGCTTTGCATAGAGGCACGCCTTCTGTTCCTCTTACACGCGGGGGCACACACACACACAGGACTCTGTTCTCAGCTCAGCAGTTTAGTGGAGGTGTGAAGGAGGTGTGGCTCCGCTACTGTGTGGTGGTGGTGCTGCTAGGGACATGCTGCCCGCTGGAAGTGCAGGGCTGACGACTGTTCTCCCCCCCTCCAGGACTATGTTCTGGCCGTGGAGACGTACGAGTCCATCATCCAGTACGAGCCCCAGCAGAGAGCACAGCTGCTCAGCGGCATCGGACGCATCTTCCTGCAGGTAATCCACCGCTCGCACGCTCACGCACAAAGTAGGGTTGGACGCAAGTTGATTCGAATCGCATAATTAGATGCCTGTCTAATATGTCTGTTTAATTGTGTGCACAATGTCTTTCACCATGCTAAATCTTTTTTGCGTGTTCAGATTGGAGACATTAAAACAGCGGAGAGGTACTTCCAGGAAGTGGAGAAGGCCTGCCAGACGCAGGGGAGCGAGCCCCACCCAGACACCTTTGTGTTCATGAACAGGTGGGCGATGGTCTAGGGGTTTCCATCACATGACTAACTCTGTCTGGACAAGTGTGTGCGAGTAACATGGTCAGAGCCTTTCATCTTTGCAATGGAGTGGTACACAAAGTTACCCAAATGCTAAATTTTTTGGAGAAGAGCTTTTCTGTCACTATTTATACTTCTTTCACAGTAAGTATATTAAAATATATTCATACCTTTCCACCTTCCTTTTTTTTTAAACAAAGACTAAACTGTGTTGGTGTTTCTTCGTGAGGTAAATGAGGTTCTTGTAAAGGCTGTGCATTCAGGCTCCTCTCTGTGTGGCTGTGACAGGAGGTCACAGGCATGCCCTCGGGTCTGCCGCGGCGGCACGTCAGCGAGGTGACAGCCCCCGCGTGGCTCCCGCTGTCGGCTGCCACGCTCCCATGTGAAAACAGTTGGCCTGCTTATTCCGTCTCCGTCACATTTCTATGACTCGTGAGCGGGAGTGTCGGTGAGCCTAGTGCAGGAGACGTGGTGCTGCTTTGTCCTGCCACCCGCTGACGCGTCGCACTGTGTGTTTCAGGGCCTTCGTACACCTCAGTCAGAATAACTACGGCGAGGCGCACGCCTCCTTCACCCACGTTCTAAGACTGGACCCCAAGAACCCTGTGGTAGGTGGTAGCCTGACTGTCTACCATTCCGATTGTTCAACGCCCCGTGATAAATGGGGGTTTTATGTCAATGTGTCGTGTTGTTTTGTCATTTTTGGTAAACCAACTTTTCATATGGAGACTAAATTTATGTTGCGCCATTCAGAGCCACGACAAACTTTGGCAGACCAGCATTCTGTTCTAACTCTCCCTTACTCTCCCCACCCACCTCTCCCGTCTTCCCTCCTTCAGGCTAACAACAACGCGGCCGTGTGCCTGCTCTACTTGGGCCGCCTCAAGGAGTCCCTGGGCCAGCTGGAGGGCCTGGTGCAGCAGGACCCGACACTCTACCTCCACGAGAGCGTGCTGTTCAACCTAACCACCATGTACGAGCTGGAGTCGTCGCGCAGCACCCAGAAAAAGCAGGCGCTGCTGGAGGCGGTGGCATGCCGAGAGGGCGACAGCTTCAACACGCAGTGTCTCAAGCTGGTATAGGAGGCTGGCAGGGCAAAAGATGAGTGGAACCTGACAGGGGCCCTGGGTTGTGCCACACTGTTTGATAGTGTGTATGGCGCAGGTCTAGATCACATCTTTTTAACACTGCCGTGCCACCATTTGCCTAAAGGCAAATTCATTGAACGGCCGCAAGTTTGTTGTGAATGAACATCTTGGTCAATGAACAATAATTACGGAGATGTTCGGTGAGGATACTATGTACTATTACTACGGTTGACCAAAATGTGTGTGTGTGGGTTTTGTGGGGCTCAATGTATTTAGTGGAGTAGAAGAGTCTTTGAACAAGTTCCTGTTTCACTTTTACATTGAAAATTATGATGGATAGATTTGCGTACCTTGGAAAAATCAGGCAAACATTACAAAGTACAAAGACCCAACCAACGCATGCAGGGATACAGTAGAATGTACCTGGACACTAATCACTGGGAGGTGATTGGCCCGCCACTTGACAGCTAAATGCATGGGCATTATCCTCAATAATAGCTTTTTTAATCTTTTGCTTGGAATACAGAGACTTTGTTTAGAAAATGATCCTTACTTCCTCTGTGGTATCACTTTACAGGATTAGTGTAATTAGTGAGGTTAAACTGCAGTTCCTATCTCCATGTAATATCAAGTAGTTGGTTCTCAAAACCATACTGCACATATCATAGTAGGGAAACTATCTCATTACTGTACAAACCTCCATTTTCCTATAATTATCTTTGTAAATACTGTCTGATTGTTTATGTGTGCTGACTTCATTTCATTTGACATTGCTGTAATATTATGGATATATAAAAAAAGGAATCTTGCTTTATCCAAATAAATTGATTTGTTATGTTAACTTCAGTTATAACACAAAAAAACTGAAGATGAGCGAAAGGTGATGATTTAGAGAACCGACTTTATTGTCACCTATAGTGTTAATGAATCTCATTGTAGAATGTATCCAATACTGACACTACCGAGATTAACATCATGGTGTTGGCTTTCAAAGCCAAAAAAAAGCTCTAAAACGAAAAGAACCCAATATGTGATAGAATATGTTACAGTATATTAATCAGAACGCCTGCACCTGCATAGATGTGCTAGCAAGGTGATTTATCATACAAAACTTAGGCTCTTCATTAGAAATATCCCGTTGAAGTGGGGGTCTATTAAAGGCTATTGTTCACCACAAGTCTTTTACGAATAATGAGGTGTCAAGGACTTTTGGGTACGTTGAGAAAGGGGAGGCCCTCCAGCCTTTTGCCCCCACCCTCAGGCACATTGAAGAGAATTCACATACTTCTGGCGAATCTCATGGTCATCAGCTGGACGGTTGTAGGCTTTCCAAACAGGTTCTCCAACGAACAGTCTCATAGCTTTAGTATAGTTCTGTAGGAAGAAATAACAAGCAAGTCTGCTTTATTTGACAATCCTGATTAAGAGCTTTGAGTTAGTGAGTTTGACTGGGAGTCAATCAGAAGTTACTTTTCTGCTCTACCTTGGCCTCTATACAAGCTTATTCAAATTGGACACAGTCCACATCTTCATGGAGGACACATTGCACACATGAGCCTTTCAGATACCATGGATCTGAACTGTGTTCCATATATCTGGTGGAGAGTGTTTTCTTAGGAGTGACGTACAGTGTCATCCAGTGTAAACCTGTGGTAGATGCCGGCGGGCAGGGTGATGAGATCTCCCTTGGTCATGAAGATCCTTATCCAACGCTCATCCTTGTCCCTCACATCGAAGTAGGCCCTGCCATCCAGGATGTAGCGGATCTCATCGTCTAGATGGAGGTGCTCCTCAAAGAACATTTTAAGCTGAAAGAGTGGATAAACACGCAATAAAGCGTCGGGTGGGTCCAATATTTAAAAACGGCCCATAGGTGTGGTGTCTAGCCTTTTCATTTTTGAATAGAAGTAATGGTTAAAAAATATTTTGGTTTGTTTTTTCGGGTTGGGTTTATGATTATACCTTTGCAAGGAGCTAACCCACACAACTACCTTTTCCTCATAGTTGGGTAGTTTGTCTTTCTGGATGGTTATTATGTCCGAGTAAGAGTAGCCTTGATCTTTACGGATCTTCGCCAACTCTGGGTCTGTCTCATATATGTCTGGATTCAACTTGGGGATCACAAGACAACAAAAAGTTGGACGAATTGAAAATTCTGGTTATGCAATGCATTGAGGTATATTGTGATTGTGGGCCTGTAAGGGCTTAAGGTTAATATACGGTAAAATTCCAACCACTTCGGTTTCGTATTTAGCCTCAGCAAAAATCGAGCTTATTGCCCTCTTGATTGGGGTTCATATGACAAAGAGATATAACGTTGCATTTGGATTTGATTTAAAACTATTGCATATTATGATCAAAACATAATTCCAGAAAGCGTTTAAAGTAAGACTGTTAGCGATTGGCCTGCTAGTAGCTACCTTCCAGTGGAAAACTCCAAGCTTTTTCAAGTCCTCTAAAGGCACGGGTTGGTTAGGATTTAGTTTGTGCGGCATTCTCTGATCTTCACCAGAGTCATCCATGAACCACGCCTCTATACCCATAATATTACACAAGTAAACTGTTGTATATTTTACACAGAAATATAAAACGTGAAGTAACCCTATGGTCGAGGCTTTTACTGTGTAGCCAAACATCCGGTTTTCAACCGGAAAATGCTGTTCTCAAAAATAAAGTGGAGCTGCAACTGGGCAGTGAGCACTGCAATCTCGAAGCACGTTCTGTAGGCGCTAATGTCGAGTACTTGAAGGAATGTGTTTCTTAAGCCTTCCACTTGGTGGCACTAGACCTTTTCAAGCCCAATGTCACTTTTTAATCAAAATATGATATCTAAGAAATATGATAAACCTGATTGAAGGGTTGGGGACAAACCTTTCCATCAAATTTGACAATTGTGAAAAAGTGAAAAAGGTTATTTTTCTTCCACTTTCTTACTTTATTGAATTTTTTTCTTCAATTTCTGCTTCAACATAATTCTCTCACAGACTTTTAATTTTGTATTTGCCACACTGAGTGGCAAATACAAAATTCGCTCAAAAGGAAGAAAGAACCAGCACAAGACAGAAGAATAGCTTTTCCATCACTAGTCTAGATTTTGGCCCAACCAATCAACATGTTTGATGTTATGTCTGGTCAAAGGTATAGTGTAAACAGAGTGTTGTTAATGGTGACACTAGTATTATGATGGGAGGAGTGTTGAATGAAGGTTATATATAATAATTAGTAATAAGTAGGCTTGGTTGGTGAGTGAGCACTGAGGACAACTATAGCATTATGATGACTGCTTTGTGAACATTAAAATGGGCGTAGTTGTGTGCATGAGTGTGGTGTGTAAGGTTGGCCTTCTGTTTTTCTAAAAGCAAGCTGTTATCTTGGCGGAAGCCAAAGTCCCCATTCATGGAGAGTATATTATTGATACACACAACCAGTGTGATATTGTAGTTCATACGTATGATTGATTCCCTATGTGGGAAACTCTACTTCAGATAACCACATGTGATTCCTATAGAGCAGCAGTTGTGATTATCTTAAGCACCATCCCAGTGGTACAGATACAGGCTGGGATTGTAACAAACTGCCTTCTCTGTTGATCTGACCCATTACCTCATATTTGGGTGTGAGGCCGAGGACTTTTAATCAAAACATACTTCTGATGACCTCAGTTTGAATAGATGAACAGCATGGGGATGATATAGTGTTTGAGAGAAAAAGAAAAATAAGCTGTCAAACAAGTGGGCATCGGACAGCAAAGCAGTGATTTGTTTTTGATTGGGGCATTGTTTGAGTTTTTGAACCGTGCACATTTACAGGTGTCAATTGAAGTACGAGCACAATAAGAAATTAATTTGCCTGAGAGAAACAATGGGAATTCAGGGTTTCTCTGTGGCTATGTACCAGGATGTGTGGTTTCAGTTTCCATTAAACGATGAACATTGCATCGACACCACACCCACGTGATCCCATGGTACTTGTGAACGAGATTGTTTGGGTGTGTGGTGCAACACAGGGGAATTCACCCTGGAGTCATACAGCCCTCTCATAATTGTGCCGTGAGAGACTTATCACTTTGCCAAATGTGTTTTATTTGTTAAGTACAGTACTTTGTTTGGATTGGGTAGCTACTTAGCGACCAGGGGATATCAGAACAGGATTCAATGAAATGCTATTCCATAGTGCTTTAAATTCTAACCTCTCTTTAGCATTATTCATTGTTGTTACTCTAACCACATATCAGAAGTCTCATCCACAAGCTTGTTTAAAATTAAACAATGATGTCGCTGCTATGTTAACCATTCCCACGGACTTAAAAAAAAACTCCTTTACCACTTGTGGCTTGCCAGCCTCATATAGTTTGTTTTCTGTGTGCACGGCCAATGAGCAGTCCAACTGCCAAGGTCCTGGGGAGTTTGGCAGCACCAGCCCCTCTTGATCAGCAACTGCGTTGCTTGGATGGCCTTACGCTTGGAGCCTGGGTGGTTAACTTGTACTGCTGGACTTTCCCAGCATGTAGGAATGGCATAGATCAGCTGTCATGAAAGATTATAGAACGGAGTTAGCCAGTTAGCTGTAGTCGGCCTGCCAGTCAGGCCAGCGCCTAGCCTCAGCTGCTACACAGGGGCAGACGGGGCTGGCTGAGAGGTTCAGTTAAATATAGAGCCAAACCTTAGCCTCTGTGACTCTACTCAACGAGTGGCAGGCCACAATAGAGGAGTAGGCTAAGTGAAAAGGTCTGGCCGGGTGACAGAGGACATCACAGCGCACCTCTCTGTCCCTGCTGAGCACACGGCCGCTTTCCAACTCCCGAGGAGGAAGAGAACAGTGTGTCTCTACATCCTCCGTCGATGCTTTCTTTTTGTGTCCCCCCCCCAAACACACACACACATTCACTTCTTTTGGGACTTTAAATCTCTGTCTCAAACCTTTCCTCTAACTTTCCAAACCCCAAATATCGTTACCAACTTTGGGCAGGGGGGCATAAGTAAAGTGTGAAAGTTTGGGTAGAAACCTGAGGGGAAAACAAAGTTGAGACAACCACACATATGCACACAGAGAGGCGAGGAAGGAGAGAGTAACAAGAGTTTAGACAGTGGGGGAGGGGGGAGGGAGGGAGGGAGGGGGGAGATTACACAGCTCTAACGTTTCCCTCTCTGACCCGAAGACCCGCAAGGAGGAGTAGGAGGAGGAGAAACTGACTGGGAGCCTGTTCACTGTGGGAATGGCACACAACACACAGTAGCTGGACAAAACAAGTGGACCACAGGAGTGAAGAACTACTGGAAACCTCACTGGACACTCTGTTATATGATACTGTTCTGTAGGATTACCCCCGGTTTCGATGCTATTATATCCCTGCGGATCATTAAATATCAGGTAGGACCGCTTCTTGTCTTTACAATTGTGCCACAGTAAAAGCATGCAGCTCTCAAATGTGAGAGGCAAATGTTTGGAATAGAGGCAAGTCTTATCAGGTGCTCTACTGTAATCTTGTCAATTTTAGTACAGGCATGGACAGTAACCGTTAGAGGACTTTGTCCTATAATTATATGACTGTTTGAATGATGCATTTAATCATTTTGCAGTCAACTAACTGTGGGTTGCTGTTTTGGACAATTTCAATAGGGCAACTCTTCTTTTGTTCATGGCATCACATACTTCATTCAAACAGTAAGGAATTGTCCATGTTCAATGACTTAACCAACAGATGTAAATGGACTAGACTGTGCTGGCATTGTAATGGGACATGCACAACAGAGTAGCTCATGAGTCAAACATTTGCTACTCTTACAATATGTTATGGTAACGTAACAGTCATCTGAGAGCTCCTTATGTTTATTGTGTGTGGGAAGAAGAGCCACAGTATCATTAGAGTAGAGACCCTTAGCTCCTAACATAATCTACACCTATGAAGCCAATCTCAGATATTGAAGCTGGCAGATAAGAAACTAATTCCAACTGTTAATTTGTGAATAAATTAAACCTCACACATACACACATACCCACGCACACACACATACACATGCACAGATTATATAACTTGCAGACTAGCAATATGTAATTCGTTTTTTGACAAATGTATCAAAATATTTCACTGTAGTAATGGCAGATATGGTAGAGCCAGAGCATGTGACTCTTAAAGTCAACTATTCATATATAAAGGCACACATATTAAAACTTATTAGAACTAAAATGAATTGAAATTAAAATGAATTGCTGTATACTTTACTTCTAGCACAGTAAGTTCACACATACTGTTGGGTCAATGTCAAAGATGGCCTAGGCACCTGTCTGTCTAAGTTAAAATCCTACTGCGGAAATCTCCATATTCTTCAGGATATAATGGCAAACTCAGGGAGCGGAGTGAAGAGATGTTGGTTTGCCACATCGTTGCAGTTGCTCCAACTTAAGAAGAATCTTTCTGAATTCCTCAAAGACCTTTAACACAGAAGTGCTGCATTCAGATTTTATTGAGATGTAACTGACTTGGAAATCTCCATTTGATTTTCTGTGACATTTTTAAATGAATGTTTATTTGACACCTAATTCAGATTTGAAAAAGTTCACACTAATCGCAGGTGAACTGACCCATTCGTGCACACAAAGCACAATGGGCCACACACGCGCTAATGCGTGTTTGCTCTCTCCCACCAGTGCCTCCCTTCATAATAAATAACCAGAGTATTCCTGCATTACATCAGTTCAGTTATTTCTGATGGACAAAATGATAGAGGCATAGCTGAGCAGTGAGGCAACGGAGCTCTTAGTGCTGGAACGAGATGGAGGGAGAGATAGCGGAGGGCTGTGACGTTCAGCAGTCCCGCAGGCCCATTCTCTACACAGCCCGATGGGAAAGGACGTACAGTCAAAGCAGGCTGCTTGTGCACCGTTAATGATGTTTTCTTGTTCGGAGAGCCGCAGTGCATTTTTGAGGTTTCGTATATTCCAGTTGTAAAAATCAATGCGTTTAATAGCTGTACAGTATGATTGCATGTTCAGTTGCGTACGTTAGTTTTCCATGTTACTGCGGTGGTACATGGGTATGACTTATGCTCTCTCCCTTGGTTGGTCCCATGGGAGGTGGGGCCAACCAGTCACCATTAGGAGTTATCAGTGCTCTACGACCTATGAGCCCGGGGGAGTCAAAAAGCAGCTGTCAGTGACATATGCATCCCCCAATCATAGAAGTGGCCCTAGTCATGAATGTCAAAAATGTGGCTTGCGGCGAGCTGGATCATTTCTTTGAATGGTGCGGCTTGTACCTTGTGTCGTGCGTTTAAATTAAGAAGCCTGCCTCCGACCGCATGGAAACTCAGTGCCAGTCCAGGTTAGTCTAAGATTAACCACAAAACACACCACATATCCGTGGGCATGCGGAGGTGAGGTAGTTGGCTAATCTCATCCAAGGTCACCAATATCTTCCTCACTCCGTATCCTGACCAGAGAGCCCAGACGCTGGCATCATGCTTTTGGAACAGTGCTATCCTCATGATGGGTGTGTGAGGTAGAGAATGCTCTCTATTGTAAGTTGCACTGGCCTTGCACCAAGGAACATCAATGCTCCGTCTCTGTTACTCCCATACACTCTCTTTCTTCAATTTTTTTTTCTCTCACTCTCTTAAAAAGAGAAGGGGTTGAGGAAGGCCAAAAATCCTACCCTCAGACCAAGACATTGTTAATACGCTATGCCATTCAAAAAAACATATTCAAAAGAAAAATATGATTGTAAACAGCAGGTCCATAATAGACACACTAAATAGCACTAGACATGTACAACACAACAGAAATACTGAAACAATACACACACACAGACACACAGACTCACACACACACACACACCAAGGAAAGGGGTTGTTGATATAATCTATTTACGACCATGTTGTTGGACAAAATAGGTTAATAATTACAAACTTTAGGGTCTTTCAAGATGCCACAATGTACGTGTCAAGTACCTTTGAACTGGTTCCCTCATTCTTTTATGTGAACAGAATCCCTATATAAGACAAGAGAATTGGACTCTTAATTATCACATTCTACAGCGCTGTTTGACGTGATCCTTCTGTAAAGCTATTTTGGGTTTTTATAGAAGTACTCTCTGGGTAATATACAAACATTGAAATTCTTATTCGGTTCTGTTGAAAACAATATAATGTTTGACTTCACTCA
>JAVQJS010137068.1:0-14852 GCA_036024795.1 Galaxias rostratus | reverse complement strand
TGTGTGTGTGTGTGTGTGTGTGTGTGTGTGTGTGTGCGCGTGAGTAAAGTGGGTGTGTGTGTGTGAAAGAGACAGAGAAAGAGAGAGCTGTCTCTTAAGCTCTTCTGGATTGGGGATTTGCCTGCCTTTGACTGCTCTTTCTCCCCAAAAATACCCAGAGCTCACTCACTGACTGACCTCCCCCCTCCTGCATGGTCCTCCTTTCTGTACAGTCACACTACCTGGCTGCTGAGAGTGACTTATGTCTCCCACAAGCCATCGGAAACTCTTTGTTTGTTTTCCTGCTCTGGTGACACTTGCGAGTGTGTGTGTGTGTGTGTGTGTTTAAATGTGGGTAGGGGGTGCTTTTAACATTCCTGCCGAAGGGAGCCGTTCTAGCCGCAGAAGTTTGAGCACGTTTTTGGCCTCGTTCCAGCTGGCTTCACATGGACCATGTCTGGCTAATAAAAACAAACACACATGGCTGTGTTTCCTCCATGTGAGGCAGGATCAAACACGGCCATGCCGAGGCGGTGTTTACCCACGGCTATGGAGGTCAACCGCCTCAGCCATTAGTGCTCCTTGTCTTCCAAGGCAGACGGCCTCAGTGGCTGTTCCCCCGAGGGGGGGTAAGAAGGCTTCGCACCCCAGCCAGCAAGTCCCGTCTGGCCCCCTCCTCTCCACTTCCGACGACGCTCACCACTCAGCCAGGCACTCGTTCTTGGGTGCTTCTTTCAGTCTAGACCTACTATCCTTCTGAAAACAGCCGTGTCTCTGTCTTCCCTCTTAACCTGTTGTGGTTCTTCTTGCCTCCCCCCTCTCTTCTCCCCTCTTTTTCTCTCTCTCTCTCTCCCTCTCCTCTCTCTCCCTCTCCTGTATCTGGCCGCTGCACCGCTTTCTGTCCCAGGGGAAGACGGAATGTCCGTGCCAGAACTCAGGTACTGTCGACTTAGCGGGAGGGAGGGATGGGGGACCGCGGGGAGGCTGTGTGCTGCTGTAATTAACATCCTCCTCAGTGTGGGAGCACACCTCTGTAGAAGAGGCCCCGCTACATAGGAGCCCCTCTGCCCCGCTGAATCTGGTTCAAACTGCCCGCATGGTGTCAGCTCTGTCCGTTGCTCTTATGCCTAACATAATTTCTTTAACGGCTCTTTGTGAGGTTGTGAGGGGGTTGCACGTCTTTTTCTTAGCTACACTCTGCTGGCATGTTCATGCATTATTTAGTCGGCGGGGTCATGTTGTTTATGAGTGGGTACCGCCAGAGAGTCACCCTGTCTTTCTCCCTCTCTCTCTGCTTGGCAGGACTCGGGGCAAGCCATACCACTGGTGGTTGAGAGCTGCGTCCGCTACATCAATCTATATGGTAGGTTCATTGGATTCCCTGGTGAATTCCCAGATCCCGTCTATAAAGGTCAGCGGTATTTGGCAAATTGTTCGGAAAGGTTAGCCGGTACTGAATACATTTAAATGTGTTATAGCTAACGTGATACGATATTTTGAATGGGTCATTTGATTTTCTTTTGTTCTTTTGGATTACATTGGCTCATTGCTCCATTCTGTCGCATCCTCGAATGACTACATATATTTAACCTGCTATGGATGATGTAAATCTGTGGTGTTGTTTGTAAATAATTCGATGCGCTTTGACTCGTCCTGAAATGGACTCAATTGTTTTGCAATACCTCGTATGCATTATTTATTTATTTATCTGTCTTGGCCACAACTGTTTGTATTTTGTAACCATATAATGTAATGTGATACTAAATAATACGGTAATGCTGTAATACTGACTATTCTGTTTGTATATTAGATTTACAAATATAAGGCTTGCATTTTTATTTATTTTGAGGAACTCTACATGCATTTAAAAAAAACGTAAGCATATTTCCTCTGGGTCCATGTGCAGCTTTGTAATTCTAACACTAACCTGACACGCTCTCTCTCTTCACAGGTCTTCAGCAGCAAGGCATTTTCCGAGTTCCGGGATCCCAGCTCGAAGTCAACGATATTAAAAATTCATTTGAGCGAGGTTGGTCCCAGAACGGCAGCCCATCTCCTCCTTGATTGTTTTTAAATTGTGTTGTGTCTGCCTGGAAAAGCCACAGCCACTCTAAGCCTCTACAGGGCAAAACGTATAGCCAGAACCTTTCAAATGTCACAGCCCTCGGTTTTAGTTAAGAGGATAGTTTGGGCAGGAGCGGCTCATTAGAGATCCCTGGAGGATTTAGCACAAGTCTTTTTTTCACATTTTCTACATTTCAAAAGATGCACATGCACTTGGCAAATGTTAGATGGCTACAGAGCGTGCTGCTCTGGTCTGAGGGGCGCTGCGTTCACGCTGGGTAAATGTGTGCCACGTTGTGCCCCCAGGGGAGGACCCACTGGTGGATGATCAGAGCGACCACGACATCAACTCCGTGGCGGGGGTCCTCAAGCTCTACTTCAGGGGCCTGGAGAACCCCCTGTTCCCCAAGGAACGCTTCCTGGACCTCATCTCCACCATCAGTGAGTGGGGCCCTGGAGATGCCTTCGGGAAGGACACGCGCGCAGGCTTTAGTTGCGATGCGGCGGTGGCTTTGTGTACTCACGTGGAGCCTTTTGTCCTATCAGAGCTGGATTCCGGGGCGGAGAGAGCGCGTCACCTCCAGCAGATCGTGGTGACTCTCCAGCGGCCCGTCGTCATCGTCATGAGATACCTCTTCTCTTTTCTCAACCAGTTAGTGTCTTCTCCGCCGTGTCACACAACGGCTTGGAGCACGATATGTTTACAAGTGCTGCTAGTCTGGACATTGTATACTGAGAATTCACAGTGCTATACTGACACGTGATTTGGTCTCCGCAGCTTGTCCCAGTACAGCGACGAGAACATGATGGACGCCTACAACTTGGCCATCTGCTTTGGCCCCACGCTGATGCCCATACCGGACGACCAGGACCCCGTGGCCTGTCAGGCGCACGTCAACGAGGTCATCAAGACCGTCATCGTCCACCAGGAGGCCATCTTCCCCAGCCACCGCGAGTTGGACGGGCCCGTGTACGAGAAGTGCATGAGTGGCGGGGAGGAGTACTGGTGGGTGTCGGGCCGTTATGTTTATTTCCTGTCGGTTTAGTGTGTGTGTGTGCGCTGTGGACCTATCTTTTGTTCTATGTGTTCCTCCCTCCGTTCAGTGAAAGCCCCCACAGTGAGCCATGTGTCCATGACGAGGCGGACAACGGCACCGGACCCCCTACGAGTGATGACGGTGGGTCACAGAGCTGCGAATATAGTCCAAGTAGAAAACGGAGAAGGTTTTGTTTTTTTTGCCAATTTTTGGTGCCGTGCGGTGGTGGGAGCTGCTGTGCCATTACTGACACAGGCAAATTGCTGCCAGACAAGCATTGATTTGTCTCCATCCCACTCCTGTCTCCCGCAGAGCTGGAGCAGATCGAGGCCATCGCTAAGTTTGACTACGTGGGCCGCAGTCCCAGAGAGCTGTCCTTCAAGAAGGGGGCGTCTCTAATGCTGTATCACCGCGCCTCCGAGGACTGGTGGGAGGGCCGGCACAACGGCGTGGACGGACTGATCCCACACCAGTACATTGTGGTGCAGGACCTGTAAGCAACATTAATTCATAACCATTAACAAACTGATCCCACATCAGTACATCGTGGTGCAGGACCTGTAAGCAACATTAATTCATAACCATTAACAAACTGATCCCACATCAGTACATTGTGGTGCAGGACTTGTAAGCAACACCCACTCAAGACCATGAACAAACTGATCCCATACCAGTACATCATGGTGCAGGACCTGTGAGTAGGAGTCCCCTGCTGTCTCTATCTGAAGTGCACGAGTGTCCACAATGCCAGCAAAGCTAACTGGGCCTAGCGTTTCCCTTTTGGATATAGTCATAAGGCCGCCCGGACACAGTGACCCAGACGCCAGCCGCCCAGTTCCCTTGACATGACCTGTCATTAATGGGCGTACAGTACAGCATCTACTGCTATTGTCCTTGTGCCACAGCTAGCTGAGGCACCCCAGCGAAGCCACACAAATGAATTCCAATTAGCTATTAACTGAAGAGGCTCTTGTGGAGTACGGGAGCCCCGTAATGAGGACAACTAGCAAAGGTCACTCGGCTCTGCTCTTTTCCCTCCCGTCTGGTAGTCGACCTGATTGCCTATCAGCATCCATCACCGGGGTAGATAGCATTATTAAGGGCTAATTAGAGAAACTGCCGAGTCATCTTTAGCGAATCCCCTGTCTATTGACTAACATCACAAGCGGGCCCTGGGGACTGTTAAGTGGTCGTTTGGGCTTGTAAACTTCTTGAGGAGGCCATCCATAAGGGTGTTTAAACTTGCCTGTTGCATTTCACATTTTCTGTCATCAGTGACCGGAATTGTTTTCATGCAACATGGTGATTGTTCGAAATGTGATTTTGAAACTTAATAATGGTTATATGTTGTCTGAATACATTGAATATGCACTTCTACGACTACAAGGTTAAGATAGTCTGCAGCTTGTCGTGGTCATTGGACAATGTGCGTGTCTGTGCGTCCCTAGGGACGACGCGTTCACGGACACCATGAGCCACAGGGCCGACGGCGAGGGCAGCAGTGGAGCCCACCCAGACGACAGGGCCTCCCCCAGGAACGTGCCCCATTCCCCCTGTGAGCACACGCCTGAGCACCGCTACGGAGCTGCCCTGGGAAGGTACGGAACCAGGCGTGTGCCGCTCATTTTGTGTTTGGGGTGGCAGAGTTCTCTTGAACTGGATTTTCCTTCCCCCTGCCCAAGCACTGCTATACACCAATCTCCTCCCAAAAGAGGAGAAAGATGGTGTGCCTCCCCATCGACTTCTTTGTTGCTGACAACTATTAAGGAACACTGCTAGAAAAGGGGGTCTTGTGGAGAAGGCCTTGTCCTAATGGCTTTTTCCCCCCCCTATGCTCCGGTCATCAGGGTGAGGGTGCGTTCCGACGGAGCAGCTGTCCCTCGCCCCAAGGGACCGGTGGACCACCACAGCCCCACCAGGGGGGCCGAGCAGCCGCCGCGGGTCATGCCCCGCCCCTGCAGCCCGCACCGGATGGCGGTGAGCCGGGGCCCCACAGACAGCCCGGAGAAGCGGCGCCTCACCACGTTTGGCAGCGCCGGCAGCATCAACCACCCCGACCGGAAGGCCTTCGCCGACAGCCACTCGGAGCGCTCCTCGCCCAGTGCCACCCGCCACGCCAGCCTGGGGGACCACAAGGCCCTGGAGACGGAGGCGCTGGCCGACGTGAGTCTGTTCTATCAACGGTTAAAGCACACACTCCCACCTTCGGGGGGGGGGGCTGCTCACTCAGTTGTGACCGATCGCCTTTGTATTATGTAGAACCAAGTCATTTACTTTTTATAATGGGCCAGTTTTTTTGATAGAGCACCCGCTCTGTGAGTTATGTGGGAGCGATAATGAGGGTTTTTTCTGCTGTATTTGGCAGCTGGCCAGCAGGAGGAGGAACAGAGAGCAAGAGCAGCTCTAATTACCTCTCAAAGTTTCCAACTTATTTCTTTTCTTCTATGATCAAATAAAAATTTTTAGATGGGAATTCTAATAAAAGTATTATCTGTGCCTCTATAAGGTTTATGCTTGAAGACTTTTGTCTGGAGGCACCTCTTTTCAGAAGATGTTTACAATGTATTATTTACAGTTGCTCGTTATCGTCAGTCATCATTCTGCCAATCATGAATATGTCTGTCTCCTTTCATTTTTTCTCTCAGGACATTGAGAACACTATGAACACGGCTCTCCATGAGCTGCGCGAGCTAGAGCGCCAGAACGTGGCCAAGCACGCGCCCGACGTGGTGCTGGACACCCTGGAGCCGCTGAAGCACAGTGGTGCGGCCGGCTCCTCCGAGCCCCCCGGAAGCCCCCTGCACACCATGATGATCCGGGATCCGGACGCCGCCCTCCGCCGCAGCAGCAGTTCCTCCTCCTCCGAGACAATGTCCACCTTCAAGCCGGCCCTGTCGGCCAGAAGACCCAGCGCCCCCCTGAGGCCAGCACCACTTCGGCCCCTGCGGCCAGCTCCCTCCCCTGGCCACAGCCACGGCCACGGACACCCCCAGGGCCAGGGCCCGCATCGTTCCAGCAGCTCTAGTTCCTCCGGCCTGGGCAGCCCAGGCATTACGCCCACAGACAGGGTGTTCCCCAAGGCTCCTTCTCCGTCTCCCTCCAATTCCTCCTCCTCCTCTGAGAAACAGGGTAACGCTTAGCCACAGCTAGATAGATGCTGCACTGGAGTTTCTAGAAGAGGCCTGCTAGCTAGTTGTAGACCATCACCAACCTTCTATCTCATCTGTGAATATTGATCACTAATATCGCCTTGTGTTGGATTTTCCGTTTAGTTTGATGGCTAACTGGTAAAAGAATAGATGTCCAGTCAACTCAAGTAATGCACCGCTTGAGAATCTACGATAATCATTGCAGAGAAATAAAATTCCCTTACTACTCTACCACAAAATAAATTATGTAAAAATGGGGATTCACTGGAAACTACTTTAATATGTTTACTGTGCTCAAGTCTCTCCTTGAAAGAGGTTGTCTCAAGTGCGAGGCGTTACCCTGTGAAGCTGCTGTGAGCTTGGACCGATGGTGTTTCCACTCTAGGACACTTTATAGCTTATCTCTTTGTATCACACGATTAGCTAATGTGACCTCAAGAAAGGGACCCCTACCTTATCTTGACTCTACGTCAACAAGGCTAGAGACAAATGCACTGATAGTAGATATCCTCCGCGAGGGAGAATGTACGGCAACAATATAACCTGTGTATGCATTTACTCACGCCAGACAAGATTCAAGATAAATAGGATATAGTTGTGTAAAGTGTGTGCATAAATGGGATTCCTATCTATTATGGTGGTGGTGTTTGTCTGTCCAATAAGGGAATATATATTCAGAATTTGTCTAGAGGTACATGTGGTTAAAAAACAACTAATGTGTAATTATCTAAAGGCTACCTAAATAAATAGCATATGATAGGAACACAATAAACTGTTTCTAAAAATAAAATGAAATCTTTTGGTTGTAGGTTTTCTAAGGTGTACCCATGCTGATGTAGGCGAAAGAAAGTCTTGGTAATAAACCAATTGTAATGGTCTTATTTGTGCCTGCTTTTTTGTGTCTTCTAAAGGACCAAGCACTGTGTCTAACATGGTGAAAGAGAAATGCGAAAGCAGAGTCCCATCCAATGAAACTGCAGGGATGGCGCAATAGATGACGACCCTGGAAACCTTTTGTGCTACGTCACTGTCACCAGAGTTGTACTGACACTGAGTGGGCAACATGGAAAAAACATTTTCAGACACAGCAATCATAACACGATTTTGTAGCGCGGCCTAGTGGCCAATGTAGAAACACTGGGATTATTTTCATACTGTAAATCTTAATGTCAAGATTGTCTTATCTGGTCACCTCATTTACTACCAATTTGAATATAATGCCAGAGGTTGTTCTGGTAAACATGACTCAATAGGTTTGGTGGCCAGGGGGCAAAGGAAAGGGCGCAGCGTTTCAGAGACGCTGCAACAGCATTGTCACCTAGTGACCACGATAGTTCGACAAATGGACCCCTAAATACTGCAAACAAAGCACGGCTCAGCAAATAGTCGGTGTGGCGTCCGTATTTGCTTACCCTGCAAAACTTACTACGCTTGTTTTTGACCGATAACCGACAAATTTCTTTACCTAAGTATAACTTATTTATTTGCTATATGTGTGTGTGTGTGTGTGTGTGTGTGTGTGTGTGTGTGTGTGTGTGTGTGTGTGTTAGGTTAGGTAAGTTAAAAGGAAAGTGCGTCTAAAACGTTGATACTGTATATAATACAGCTTGGCAAATAGCACTGAAATACTGCTTGAAATACATTGCCTGCATCTTCAATTTATTGGAGGGCAATAACGTTGCTATGAGATGTTGAACTAAACAAACAACCAAACAGTCATAACCTGAATCCATGTGCCAATGCACTCCAGTAAACTTACAAGATAGTGATGCGGCTAAGAAACCACCAACATGTAGATAATAGTGATGTTGCATCTAATCCCATCCATGCACCAGGCGAGAGGCAGGGTATTACATAGACATACAACGATAGACAGCAACACAGTTACACTAATGGACAATTTAGAGTTACCAATGAACCTACATGTTTTTGGAGTATGGGAGGAAACCCACGCTAACATGGGGGGAACATGCAAACTCCACACAGAAAGGCCCTCAGGTGGGGATGGAACCCAGTACCTTTTTACTGTGAGGCAAGAGTGCTAACCACTGCACCGCAATGCTGCCCACATCAACCTAATGTATTTATAATAGTAATTATTCTGAAAGCAATGCCAGGACTGTTTCCATGCTGGGACAAGGCACTTAAGGGATTCCTTCAGCCGTCTCTGAGTTTTTACATTAGATAAGTATTGTCATATTGGCAGCGAGTAATACGTGATTAAATAATCTATCGTAACACAAATACACACTGTCGTCCCATTTCCTGTCACAAGGTGGAGGCAGTGTGCCATTCAGCCTGCGATGCATCCGTAAAAGGCTGACATGCTGTCCGTTGGATGTTCATCAAAGGGGTTTCTCTCTCTCACACACACACAGTCTTTCCTTACAGCGCATCATATATTTTATGAAGGGTTCAAAAAAATTGTTTTGGAAATCGGATCCTTAACACTGCCAAATATTATCCATGTGCTTTTGTCGGTTTGGCTTCAAAGGGGAGTGCATAAAGTGGTTTATACCCATTTGTGTTAGATAAATCATATTTTTCAAAACTTAAATCATTCCAGATAGATGGGTCTTGTGAAGTGGTCAAAGTAAGCATAGCTAATTAGATAAGACTTGTCCATGTGCCTAAGGTCAATGCACTGGGAGAATTACTAGGGGAATTGCTGTTGGTCTACCTGCCCAGGCATAAATGATGAATGAGGCTGAAATTAATTTTGTGGAGAGAGGTTGCACCAGGTGGAAACGTACCAGCTTCCGCGTCACGTCCCCAAACACAAAGGTTTGATGTCCTGCATGGCCCGATCAAAGTGATGCTTAGCCTGGCTGTTGGAGTGGCCCTTATTCCTGGCAATGTGACCCACCACTGCGAGCAATCGGTTCTAATCAGTTTAGGTGTGTTCATTCACATGAAAGTGAGAAGGCAATCAGATTATGTCCCTGTCAGGTGCCTTTGTGGCTGCCAGGAGGCGAGGGCCACCCAGCCACTAATACCAGTCTCCCTGCACTTCAAAGGAGCCTTTCATTAAGGCAGCCATATACATGATTAGTGTGGCCCGATCATTATGGCAAAGTGTAATGCCAGAGATTTAAGTCCTGATCCTTGACTGTGTTTGCAAACAATGGCTGTTGTTCATTTGTCATGGTCACTTTGCCGTGCATGCTGTAACACGATAATCACATGAGTGAATATGAATGGTTTTTGGCACCTCTTTGACATGCACCAGTGTGTGCCACTCTACAGCAGTCCCCTCTCCTCGTCTGCTTGGTCTTCCAGCCTTTTGTTCCAATGGGCCGCTGTTTCTTGGGGACTCTCAGCCGAAGCCCAGCACAATCAATCCCCAACCTTGAATGGTTTGCCCTAGGGATTTTGGTTCCAATAACAGTGGCAATATGCATTCGTAGAATTTTAACTATCACCATGGTGACCGGTGTCTGGGAAAATGACGACATTGGCATTTACTCCGAGAGGAGAGGTAGTCACAATTGGATGCCTTAAATGATTTTGCACATTACACAACCTTTGAGAGTGGCATACAGAGCAGTGCAGATGACAGGTTTATGATATGCAGGAAGATTCCTTTGAGCATAATGGTACAATAATTTTGCACAGAAACCCAGCAATTATAAACATACAATATATAAGTATGTGATGCAAGTTGAAAACTGTTATTAGAAGGCTTTTCTCTTAACTGCTAATAGCTGGCAAGCTGAATAGCTGCTACAGAATATTATGTTTATTCATTTACCAGACACTGACGGGGACACGGTGGGCCAACCAACTTGTCAAATGTACAGACCATGGTTCTGAGGCACGCACACAGACACCCCTCTCGAGTCCCCCTAATTTGAACTATCATGATTCCAGACAGCTGGCCTCGTCAATAACTGTCGGCCACACACACTAGAGTGAATGATTATAATGGACCCACGTCTGTGGGTTTGCTACTGTCATTTAAGAGTTCAGATTATCAGAATTAATCATCTTGGTTATTGTGTCTGCTGTTGTTATTAATGCTCCAAGTTCCAGAACAATAGCTCCAAACGAGTAAAGCTTGAACGCTCATTCATAAGGATCATTCATTGATAGGTGAGATACAAATGTGGTGATGAGGGGGTGGGCGACTGTTTACCTATCTTTGAACAGTCAGAGAAACAAGATGGTTCTTAGAATATCTTATATCCAGGCAACTCACAGGACAAGATTGTTTTGAAATCCAGTGGAATTCTCTTTTTTGGTTTCAAAGTAGCCAATTGTCAAGAGCACTAATATGTGTACATTCCAGACAGAAAGGAGCTGAGGCGGGTGAATACTGAATTACAGAAGACAGGAAATGGTAGTTGATGACTTATGACATGGAAAACTATGAAAGAAAAGATCCTTTCTGAGAAAACATCAGCAACAAAAGACAAGGAAATGTTAACGCAGAATCCATTGATGCCATATCTGTGTACTTAAAACTTTTTGATGAGATGAGAATGATATTGTAAGTGCAACAGGAAAACATTTTCTATCAAGGCAGAATGAGCCACTTGACATTCGAGTCCTGAGTGCTGGCTGTGAGTCACAGTTTTGCAAGATTTTAGAGCTGGTACTTCCATCACAAACCCACAGGGAATCAGAAATAAACTGATGCATACTGATGTTGTAGGGTAACCCACAAGCAAAATTATGTGTGCTTCTGCACTTTTCAAAACACTCAGGCTATTATATTAGATTGACAAAAGAAAATCGATGTTTTAAATGTATTTTGCTCAAGCCGTTGTGCTTTGCTCGTGGTTAATTCGGGTGTTGTCCAATGCCAGCCAGTGCTTCCTGATCCTTAAGATGTGTGCTCTTTTTGAACAATATTTTACCTTGGTAAATCACAGCACTTGTTTTCAAAATATCCCACATCATTTAACGTTCATCCCAATCGTTCAATACTTTGCAAACAGATCTTTTCACTTTGGCCTCAAAGTTCTTCTCACAACCTTCAACCAAGCGGAATACAAAACTGCAGTATACCCAACAGCAGTGTAGCTACCGTCTTTAAATGATTTCTTCTTCAAAACGATGTTCTTCTCACAAATTCCCAAATAAGCTCCCTTCTTTCTCCACCTGGAATCCTGGTTTCTGTCTAAAAGTCTATAGGACAAGGCAAGAATAACAATCTTGATGATCTTTCAACAGCAACAGTTCTGATGTTATGTTTGCTGCAATCGTCAATGCAGTTTGCATCAGGCAATCTCTCTACTACCATGTAAATGGAACTGCAACCTAAGAATAGTCACAGTGGCATTGACATAGAAGGATAAAAAATTATAAACTAAGTTGTGTCACTGTAAAAAAATAAAAATTAGTTGATGACTGGACTGAGCAGAGATCCCCTTTATGAATACAATGTTAGGCTCACTTGTGGGTTACAAGTTTATAATTCTGTCCACAATGGCTTTATCACTACTGTGCTTGTACCCAGGTCAACACTTCTCGTAATCTTAACTAGGGAATCCCATAAGGGACTTTATTCAAATGAAAATGTAAACTTGAAAATGTAAATGCAATTCCACAATAGCATTATCACTTTCCACATTTGTATGTGATATTTGAGACTAAATCAAAATGACAACGCAATCATTTCATTTGTATTTTCAAAAGCTTCAATGGGCATTCTGTGTCAATATTAATATTCAAATGCAAAAGTGGTTTGACTTTACACTTTCGAGTCTTAACCCACCATCCTGAACAATATTCAAATGTTTATTCAATCTTGAAAGTTCAAGTTTCAATTTTGAAAATATATTTTTCATCTGTGCAAGCATTATTTATGTTACAATTAAAAGTTTTCTTTTACTCATTGAATGGCACCATTAAAAAGTAGTTCCCTGACCGGGAATCGAACCCGGGCCGCGGCGGTGAGAGCGCCGAATCCTAACCACTAGACCACCAGGGAAGTGTATACAGCGAGGAACATTTATACACAAAATTCCTGTCCCGGCAGTGAAATACTATATAGGTTAGTTTCAGTATGTTTCGAGAAAGTACATAAGTATACATATTACATAGTTTGCTATCGCCAGAGGGTAGACAAACAAAATTCTGCAAACGACGTCGCTTTGGCCTGGTTCGTTCGCCTGATGTGATGTTCGCGATCGATTCGTGCGAATCGTTAGAGGGAACGAACTGCAAGTATGTTCAATTACTTACTAATGGAAAGGAACCATTTAAAAATGGAATGAATCATAAAACCACAAAAGACTCAGTTCCGATAACATAATTTTGGGCGGGATATAATGAAAAAGGAAAATATGCCTTCATTGGCCGACTGAGTTTACTATCGGCAGTGTGGGATTGACCCTGTCCCGTCTAGCCCAAACTGGACCCATTACCTTTTCAGAATGCAACTCACTGTACGCTGGCAGCGGGTACTGTGTGGGCTAAAAAATGTATATCTCCGAAGGTGGTTCATTCGATTACCGTTCATTTTTTAAATATTTCTTTGGAACAGGAATAGGCAAAATGTTAGCTGTACATATAGTAGATGTTACTACTAGTTATACAGTAAACGGTTCTTACGCAGACTAATATTTTAGTTATATACCCTATTTAGTTTAGCAAAGTAAAGAAAATCTGATATTTCTGTCTGCTTGAGACGAGGGAGATATTCGCTGTTTTTCCTGTTGGCAAACGTTATATAAAAATACAAACGCCTGTCTCAGGTACCATTCACCTTTGAAAAATCTTTGCATTTAAAATTATAATTGCAGATGTTATAAAAATGTTCATCTCTCTGTTCTATTGATCAACAGCTATCTGTTAAAACTCCGGTTTCACTTTCATTCCTGCTTTCACATCTTAACACACATACTGCATTTCAGTAACCGTTCGACATGCCCTCGTCAACTTCCCTTCGGCAGTTGCCCTTGGGGGAACCCCCGCCGCTGTCGTAAGTATCGTTCCATTTGTCTAAAAATCTGAAGTATACTTGCTGAGATTGACCATCTGGGGGCTGAGCCAGCGAGTGAACGACAACTGTCACTCCAGAGGTGTATATCAACCACGATGCACTACTGCTGCAAAGGAGTATGTAAAGTATCTGCTTAGGCCTACGCTCCTCATGCTCGTAATTGACTCTTGGATTCGAAAGCAAACCCATGAAGTAATCTATTGTAATAACTTGCTTTCCAACTTTACATCTTCTTGTGGTAGTCAACAGAGGGGGATTTTCTCAGAAACTGTGGTATGAGTTATTGCTCTCCTCACCTGGGACTACTGTGTGAACGCGGAGATCAATAAGGAGACTTCATTACACTGTGCAGCTGGGTCAGGCAAGTCGCACTGCCCTATGCTAAATTATTACGGAGTACCTTACAAATAATTTAATGATAAAAGGCTTATTGATACGGACCCAGAAGCTACATTAACTTTGAGATGTTTGCAGTACTGACTTATGGTGCCACATTTAATGGTCTGGTGATATTTTGTACTAAGCCGCCAGCATGTGAGATACTTAGAACTATAAGACTGCTTGGGTACTCCTTGGAGTCCACTCAAACCAAAATGATGTAATGGGGTACAGGTTCATAAACCTTGTGATGGGTTGAGTCGGTCATGTGCTCTCATCCGGTCAGGGATTACCACCAAGCAAATTGCTCCAGGTGTGCTTGACATTGGCAACTATAATTGTCAACGCCTTTTATTAATCAAACAATCTGGGATAACAGTCGTCGAGTTGGCTGGCTTTGAGAAAACATGCCAGTTTTTGTACATCACATTTTTGATAAGGAGGCTGGCTGATCGTTATTTTGCAGTGGGGTAATTGACCATGAAGATAGGCTTTCCTCTTGTGAGCGTATCAAAGGTCCTACATACTGAAAACGTCATAACAGTAACTAGGTGTGTTTCAAAGTGAAGACTTAAAGCATTATGCCAGCCTCATTAGTTTTACTGCTCAACACCAGAAAATCAATGATCTTGGTTTTTGCCTGACCAGGTAAAAAAAAATCTTGTGCGCTCCTCAAACATTAATAGATGCAGTAAAGTGCATTAGTGGTTACGCAACATAACCACCTAAGATAAGTGGTGCATTTATTTTACGATTACAACCTGTGGGGGACATAGTGTGAAAGCGAAGGAGCGCTCAATGTTGAGACTAATTAGGGAGGGAGGTGGTGTGGTTGTCTGGACATCGGCTGCCTGAGCAAATGGCCTGGGGGGAGTGGAGCACCGCCGTAATTACTTGTCATAGGTGAGCGGCAAAATCATGCAGGACCAATGCGAGATGACCAACATGTTTTTCCTTCTTGCTAATTAAATCGAAAGCCATGGAGAATGATTTGGGAGGGAGAGGGAGGCCTGCATCAGAGGGAGCAATGCCTCCGCTGAGATTGAGTTTGACGAACTCTTGTGCCCTCTCTGGGATCACATTGCCGGGGGAAACAGGCAGTGAGTGTATGCGTTAAATGACAAGGAAGCAATACAATCCTACCTACAGGAGACTCTGAATTGAAAGAAGTCTATGGAATATTACATTGTGTTTGTGTGTGTGTGTGTGTGTGTGTGTGTGTGTGTGTGTGTGTGTGTGTGTGTGTGTGTGTGTGTGTGTGTGTGTGTGTGTGTGTGTGTGTGTGTGTGTGTGTGT
>JAVQJS010137061.1:0-12124 GCA_036024795.1 Galaxias rostratus | reverse complement strand
GAGAGAGAGAGAGAGACAGAGAGAGAGAGAGAGAGAGAGAGAAAGAAAGAAAAAAAGAGCAAAGGCCTTGAAGTGTCCACATTCCCTGGGGTTGGAGAGGAACACCAGAATTCCCATTTCCTATATAGCCACAGAGCTTGGCCAACTATGGAGTTCTCTGAAGGATTAAGAGTGCGGTTCTTGGTGGCCTGGGTGACACAACAATACTTCACAATGTCTTAATTACTCCTCAATGCTATCTGTTCAGGTTATGTGTAGACGGGGAGGAGAGGAAGAGCAGAGATGAGAGGAGGAGAAAAAGAGGAAGAAGAAGAGGAGGGTTAACCAAGATACAAAGGAAGGTGGGGGTTGTTGGAAAGAGGAAGACACGCAGACCCTTGGTCACTACGGTAACCGGCAACAAGCTATTTACCGGTCAGTCAAACAAGTGAACATAGGTGCTGGTCAGACGGTCAGCAGTCAGCCTAACCGGAGGAGCAGTGGAGTGGCTGCAGCGTGTCTGTGGCCCCCGCTCCCATGCCGTATCCAACATAAGAGGAGGAGAGGAGCAGAGAGGGTGTCTGTGGCCCCCGCTCCCATTCCGTATACTACAAATGCAACACTGGTCAAGAACGGAGCGAGAGATTGATAGTACAAACACACACACACACACAACACAGCCACATAAACACACCCCCAGACACACAGACATGAACGCAGACTTACAAACATGACTACATACGCATAAATCTACACACACACACACACACACACACACACACACACACACGCGCGCGCACGTCTCTGTATAACCCACGGTCTCACCGCTGAAAGGTCCGAGAAAAGGAAGACTGGGCTTCCAATTGGGTTACGTCGGAATGTTCGGGGTGTGTTTGGTGCAACATGAAATTGGAGCACAGTCTTTCCGCACACACTCACACACACACATTCAAGCCTGGGTTTGTCTCCAGAGGGAGGCGGGGGACTGAGTGAGCGTGTGTGTGTGTATTTGAGGCAGCACTGAGGCATGCGTGAATAAAGGGCTCTTAATGACTAGAGACCGAGTGGGGCCAAAGGGAGAACGGGGGGGGGCGACATTGAGAAGGAACAGCTGGCTATGTTGAGCACACACACACATCCAAAAGGCTAGTTTTAGTCAGATTACTGTGGGATTACAACCTACCCAACACACACATACACGCACACACACCTGTTGCGGAGCATTCAGGGACGGGGGTGGGGGGGTTTGACAGTTGATCAATCCTAATGAGGTTGCACACGGTCTGTTGCGCCTGAGACGGGAAGAGAGAAACAGAGTGGAGGACACAGAGGCTCGCTGCACACAACAAGCAAACAGCGCACTTCATACAGGTCAGGGTCACACATGAATGGGCCACGTGTGTGTGTGTGTGTGTGTGTGTGTGTGTGTGTGTGTGTGTGTGTGTGTGTGGTAGCAACCCGGGTGGGTTCCAAACGGAGCACGACATCTGCTGCTGTTGTTTCTACTGACCCTGACACAATCCTGAGGCAAGCAGGACACAGCCACTACACCCAAACCCCCCCCCCCCGTCTCTCACACGCACGCACGCAGGCACACACGCACACACACACACCACTTCCTCCCTCTGTCTCCACTGTGCCAGGACAAGGAGAACAATCGCCTCCACACCCAGGTTGGGGGGGTTGGAATATTTCCTCAATACATATAACCTTGTGTACACCACATCAGTCTACCTCCCAATAGTCCCCAGTCTGCATCCCTGAAGTTCCCAGTCTGCCTCCCTATGGTCAACAGTCTGCCTCCCTGAAGTGCCCACTCTGCCTCCCTATGGTCAACAGTCTGGCTCCCTGAAGTTCCCACTCTGCCTCCCTATGGTCAACAGTCTGCCTCCCTGAAGTCCCCAGTCCAATGAAGTGAAATACTGTACTTGGCACACACACACACACACACACACACACACACACACACACACACAATGATTACAAGCAGGCAACAGAACAATCTGAAGTGTAGCGTCCTGGTACTCATGAACCTCAAGGCAAATGAACCTCCCGAGTAGTTGTTGCTCAACGAGGCGAAACACAAGATTCTCTACGACAAGGAAAACAAACGACAAAACAGGAAGGAAAGCACACACTCACCTCCTTCCCGAGTCCTTTGAAGAGGTGCCCTCGGGCTGAGACAAGAAACCAGGCTCAGAGGTCAACGAGCATCCAGCCAGGAATGGCAGAGAGGGGCCATCACAAGAACAACCCAGAGCACAGACAACCTTGCACACTCCTCGAATAGGACGCCGAACAACCGCGACCGTGCACCGGGGCTGCCGCTCGACCCCCTCCACAAAATCCAATCTTTTATAACAATTCTAATCTATCAATAAGGGTCTTAGAAGCATGAAAGCAGCGAAGTGGCTTACATCACAAAGTCACACGAGGTCTACGTGACCTCTAACACCATGCATGGAGCTTCTGGGCAAAAAGCTTCAAGGAATCACCATCCCCCCCTCCCGCCCCCACTCTTCCCGCCCAGAAAAGAACAGTACAATAACTTCAAACGAAAAGCTCATTCAGGGATTTTGTGCTTCTTTGAGCGCATTATGGGGAGACTTAGCGTGTCTCTTTGGTGGAGTTAGACGAATGGACGGGTGTAAAAATGTCCGGGTCTCTTCAGAAGCCAGTCCAGTTGGGTGTTACTGGCAGCCCTTCAGCACCCCCATCCCGGCATGTGACTATTAATATGCGTCTGAGCGGTGTGTGTGTGTGTGTGTGTGTGTGGCAGGGCGGGGGTAAATGGTCTTACTGAATCACAAGCCGCCCGCGTGATCGACTAGCGAGGGTGAAAGGTCGGGCCAGGGCAAATCAGAGATCTGGTCTTTCTTTCCAAAGCGGTTAGTTCTACACCATTCTTCATGTTAAAGGGCAAGATGGAGACGAGAGGCGGCTGGCAGGAAGACCTTGGCCTTTCATTTAGAGAGGATGCACTATGCAGTCATACTGTAGGGTGACTGCTGTGAGAAAAAGCCAACCAAATATTGGTGAGTTTGTTTGCCCTTGGTATGCACAGAAACAAACATTTACTTCCAAACAGTAGTGTAACGCAGGAAAGAGGAGTGGGTCATTATTTATGAAGTGGCATGGCATATTTAATCATATCTAATCTATAGAGCTACTGAAAACTCACTTCAAATCTAAAAGGAGTCATATACAGGGCCTCCTTCTGCATATGGCAGGACTGTCACAGCAGGGAGTGAGGAGGAGAGACAAAAGGAGACAAAGGAAGGGTTGCGGGAATCGTTTGAACGCCACTCTGGGCCCTGGTCTGGTCGTGGTTTTGTAAATAGTCTCTGTTTTGGAAAAGGTCAACATTCATACCCTTGCTGGCGCTACAGGCAGTCTGTTCCAAATGCATCAACCGTGGAGTTCCCACAACAACTCATGAATGGACCCGGCCAGGCCGCTTTCAACTGTACTGCGGTTTGAAAAAAAGAAAGAATGTAAAACAACAATAAATATCAAACGTTGTGTTTGCGTCAACAGTACTCATGCCAACTGGACAAGGGTGTGGGAGTTTGATTGTTTGCTGAATAGTATTGCAGACTAGTAGCGTAGCGTGGCACGTTTAAACGCCTGATGGACAAAGATCGTGAGCCATGTGGATTTTAAGCAACACTGAACTTTGATCCAAGCGCCCACACATACGCACACACGCATGTGCAGAGAATATAAAAGCCCTGAAGCCACACCTCTACAATTGCTTCCTTCAAATCAATCTCGGCAGTAAACAGCGCTGAGTGAAAGGGGATAGTATAAGTGTGTCTGTGTGTGTGAATGTAAGCCCGGTAGGGTTCACAGTCCACATGTCTTTAGCCCAGCACAATCTCATGGTAATGACCCGGTTTGGTCACTGAGAAAGATAACAGACTGACAAACCGTCATGAACATACCAGAACTGTTTTGACATTTAACGCTGTAAGCGTGCATGTGTGTGCGTATTTTAGGACTTCCGCCATTGCTTCTCGTCCTCTTCCTTGTTTCTCCAGTAGCTTTTCCTTCGCTCTCCCTTCATCCATCACTTCCCGTCTTCTTTCCTGTACCTCCTCCATCACTGTTGCCTTTTATTTTGGACTTTTCATTTAAACCTTTCCTTCTTCACACTTTATTACTGTTCAATTCACCCCCCCCCCCCCCACAACATCCACTCATCCTCCTCTCCAGCTTCCTCTACTCATCGTCCTCATCATCCTCCAGCTTCTCCTCCTCTCCACCATATCCTCATAACCCCCCTCCACCTCCTCCTCCACATACTCCTCCATCTTTTCTTCCTCCTCCTCCTTTTCCCTCCAACTCCTCCTCCACCTGTTCAGTTCTGTTGGAGTTGACAGCTGTGAGCGACATCACCTACTCGCTCATGTCTCCTGTTGCTTCTTCGGCTCGCCACCCAGCCACAGAACGACATTCCCACACTCAAGATGCCTCTGGCACGTTCTATTGTCTATCACACACACACACACACGCACACGCACGCGCACGCGCACGCTTAACACACACACACACACACACACACACACACACACACACACACACACACACACAGAGCGTGGGTCTGGGAGCGAGCTAAATTCACTACGTTGTCCGCATGTGGGAAGACTGCTGCACTTACCAGGTGTGAGGAGAGTGTATTTGGTTACCACATAATCAACTCAAAAGGTAGGTTTATGATTACGTATGGGGAAAACAAACACCTGCATGTCTAACACCTTTCCTAAAGGCGTGTCTAGATGATCAAATGTTAAAACCAAACACGTGCACGCTGACTGAACAAGTTTCCGAGTAAATCGGACAGACAACTACCGGAATAATCCACCAAAGGGAAGAGACCAGAGAGACCAAACCAGAGAGAACAGAGACGGCAGAGCCAACAGGGCCCAGATAGATAGATAGAGATAGCAGAGAGACCAGGGACCAGAGAGACCACGGAGACCAGAGAGACCAGTAACCAGGGAGCACAGGGCCCAGAGATAACAGAGATAGCAGAGGGACCATGGACCAGAGAGACCAGGGAGACCAGAGAGACCAGTAACCAGAGAGACCAGTAACCAGGGAGCACAGGATCCAGAGAGACCAGGGACCAGAGAGACCAGGGACCAAAGAGACCAGGAAGACCAGAAAAATTGACCAGGAAGACCAGAGAGTCCAGAGAGACCAGGGATCAGAGGGAGGAGGTGGAGACTGTACTAGAGGATGATGTAGAGATGACAGCTAATAGACAGCAGGGTTTCAAGTTAGAAGAGTCGGTCGGATCTAACGACAAAGTGCTCTGATTGGTCGGGCGAGGGTGAACGCGTGTTAACTCCACATGGACACGCTAGCAGACCAGGACACGTCTGCCTACTCCTGTCTGGCTAAGGCCAAGAACACATGGCATGTGCATCGCGGAGGACCAGCGTTATCTCTGTGGAAACCTAGACCCTCATACTGACCTGTCCCTTGGTGTTTAACAACAGACCCCAGCCACCACTGCGTGTGTGTGTGTGTGTGTGTGTGTGTGTGTGTGTGTGTGTGTGTGTGTGTGTGTGTGTGTGCGTGTGTGTGTGTGTGTGTGCGTGTGTGTGTGAGCGAGAAAACAAACATTCTCCATGTGTGACGCAGGTATGTTGTAGAAAGGCCGAGAGTCTCTCTCTCTTCTGCGTTCTCTCTCCCTCACTCCCACTCTCCCTCCCTCTCTCCCTCCCTCCCTCTCTCCAGTGAGGAACATTGAGAAGGCTAATTGGCTTCAGCGAGATGCTCTCTTCCTCTCACTTCTGCCCCTGTCCCTGGACACACACACAAGCTTAGCTTTGGTCTGTCCACTAGCCCTGAGGTGAGGGGGGGGGGGGGTAAGGCTGCATTTACCCAACCCTCAAAAAACACATCAACACACACAGGGGGAATGGCAAGGCGTCCTGATGCTTCCCTCGGTGACGCCGGGCAGCAGGAAGGCGACTGACGTACGAACCAAACTTCCCTCGGAGCGAGAGGGGAGACACATTGCCTTTTCACTTCGCCCGCCATTTAGCTGCCCTTTACAACGTGCCAAGTCTGCCCTTTGAGGACCTACCAAAACACTGCATTCCCATGGCGACGGAGGAGCCGGAAAAACCGGCTTCGGGAGAAGGTAACGCGACGCGCCTCAGTGCCTCCCTCGAAACTCGGGAACAAGAGCGGTGAGTTCGGGGTAGAGGCTAGTGGACCTCTTCTCCGCTTTCTGAAAGGGGGGGGCGAGGAGGAGGAGGAGGAGGAGCTCCAGTGATTGATGTGGGGGCCTAACAGGTAAGCTGACCCGTCGACGCCCCCTCCTCTCCGCCTATGGCTGTCTAGGGTTTCCCTCCCGAAAGAGAGACAACGACGGCACTCTTCCGACGGATACGAGATGCGACAGCACAGAGGTGTAACATCAACACGGGTTTATTTATTTACAGCACGTTTATACAAGAGTTTGAGTGTCTGCAAGCCTTGGCCATACTGAGAAATCAATTCTGAAGTGAACGAGCGGCTAACAATGCCACCTGGCTCGACGCTTTCCCAAGCCTCTCTCGACGCATTCTCAATTTACTCCATAGAGCACCGTTTCCCATTGTCCAGGCAGTTGTGTTTTCCAATGACTGAGCTGGAGATAAGCTCGAGAAAGGACGGAGAGGGAGGGACACAATGAAACACAGACAATCCCCCCCCTTTTCCCCTCTGTGAGAGAGTGATTGAAAGACGCAGCAAAGTAAAAAGAGAGTAAGAGGCTGAACAGAGAGAAGGACCTGTTGGAGAGAGAGAGACTGAAGGGGACGTATGCGGCTAACAGAAGAGAGAAAAGCAGAGGGCCACTCATGCCCCCTACCACCTTGCGTCGCCACGCATCGCCGTAACGATTGAATGGGAGATCTGCAGACCAGAATAAAAAGGTCTTGCGCCAGGCCAGCCATCATGTGCTGGGATGCAACGCTACACAAGGGGTGCTAGTGTGTGTGTGTGTGTGTGTGTGTGTGTGTGTGTGTGTGTGTGTGTGTGTGTGTCTACAGAGGGTGGCAAGAGGCAAATGGAGCTCTACATGTTTGCTAGGATGATAGCATTGAAACCTGAGGCCTGCGAAAACGTTGTCTGGATCACTAAATACAACCAACACACACACAGACAATCCACACTGTCTCTCTCTCTCTCTCACACACACACACACACACACACACATACACTCACACACACACACACACACAAACACACTCTCATTTGTCACACACAGAATGGACAGGCGGTGACACATTTCCCCCGCCTCGTCTCCGGCACCTAATCTCCGGTTAGGACCTCATCCTTCTCCGTTAGTACTTTGTTAGTACTCTGTTAGTACTTGGTGTGGAGACAAGAAAGCCGGCCACATATTTGCGTAGCTGCGGCGGCGCTCGCCGGAGCGATGCAATAAAGCAAAACACACTGCAGAGTAAACAAGAGGGGGGTCGCTGTAAACAAACAGGCAGATTGAGGTAAACAAGCAGGGTGATGAGGAGAAAACGAGGCAGGGGGGATGGAGAGAAGGAGACAGAGAGAAAGAAGGAGGGAGGGAGACAGAGAGAAAGAAGGAGAGAGAGAGAGAAAGGGAGACAGCGCAAGAGAGAGAGAGAGAGAGGTTTTAGGGTTCTCTTGACACAGACTCATTAACCGCTAACCAAGCTCGCCGTGTCGACCTTCTGTAGGTCAGGCTAACCACATGGCTCTGAGACTTCAACTGAGGCCCAAACGCACATCGGAGCATAAAGGGGCCGGCGGAGGCTTGGCGGTCGGGGAGGCAGACCGGTCGCTTGGCCCTCTGGCGGTCACTGTCTAGACTGACCGGTCCCTCGCGGACCAAGGTCTGGGTCGTGAATTATGGAGGAACAAGTTAGACGACAAGTTAGAACGCGACTACAAGTTAGACCACAGCAACAGGTCAGACCGACCCAGGGACACGTCACGGGACCCAACCACTGCCAGTCGACCCTTTGACCCTTTGACCCGTCGGCCCTTCACTTGCTGGGCCATGGCTTACTGTGCGTTCGCATCTGAGAGTGGACAAAGAGGAGGTGGCCATTGTCTTTTCCTGCAGGGTTGTCATGCCAGCATGGCGCTACCTGCTAGCTGGAACCTCATCAAGCCGTCGTCAGTCACTAATAAAATCCACAAAGCCTCATAAAGTCAGGGCACATCCCCAGGTAGTGAGTCAGACCCTAAAGGAGGCGGAGGAGGAGAAGGAGGAGGCCGGTACCTTCTTGCTTTCTACAGCATCACAGAGAGAGAGAGAGAGAGAGAGAGAGAGAGAGAGAGAGAGAGAGAGAGAGAGAGAGAGAGAGAGAGAGAGAGAGGGTTGTTATGAAAGGAGGCTGTTTGTTGTTTTGGGGTGTGTGTATGTGGGGGAGGGGGGGCAGGCCCCTGATGAGAGGCTCTCAGTGTCCCTTCTGTTAGAACGACATGGGCAGCTGGGCACCAACACAGGCTGCTCCTAACAGTGCGCGTGCGCGCTTGCACACACACACACACACACACACACACACACACACACGCACACACGATGTCAGAGCAGACGTGAGGCAGGCTGAGGAGGTACTTAGCAGAACAGCCACCACCCAGAGAGTGGAAGCTAAGTTGAATACAACTCTGGGATATGTAGTCAGGAAATACTGGGTATCTGACAATGTTTACCACTGACGGACACGCAGTGCAAAATGCCACAAGGGGATAAAAAAAGACATTAATTTATGTATTTAATCCTAAAAAAGATTTACTTAAGGATTCTGCAGGCTTTCTAGGAAAAGGTCAACTACTTATTTTAATAGGCAAAGTAAAAGAAAAAATGCAAATCGGAAAAGGAAAAGAGCATTTTGCTTAAGCACGCACGCACGCACGCACCTCAACCTGCTGGGCTGGGACCGCATTTCTAAGCATACAAAGCCATCTTACTTGGTATGTACAGTGCTTCTCAATGGCTCAGGTCAGTGAATCTGCCTTTAGACATAAAAGTGCCATTTGGATGGGCCCTTCTCTTGATGGCAAGTTTAGAACATAATAGGGAAGGGCAATGGGGCCACATCACTATTTGAATATTCTTTTAAAAATATCTCTGTCGATCGGTTAACCGAAATAAAAAGATTATGTGAAAAAATATACATGATTGTAGAAGTGTTTTTTGTGTTAAATCACACTTGTAATGGCGCCTGAAAGGCACAAACAAATTCCTTTTCCAGTTTCGGAAAATGGCTTACTCTGACACATTAGGACAGATTTATTTGATCTCTGAGCAGAGTCGGCACTACAAAACATAAAAACACAAAATAGCAAAGAAAGGACCTTTAAAAACATGGGCTGTAAACGTACAAAAATTGGAGTCTCTCTCTTTCTCACACACACACGCGCACACACACACACACACAGCCAGGAGCCCCTGGTCACATGGCCGGGCTTCAAGTGCTGCTCTGACGGGTCGAGCGGTTCCGGAGCTGGGCGAGGGTCTGTCCGGACAGATCTCAGAGTGATCAGTCACCGGCAGCAGCCTCTACTCTATGGAGAAGAACAGAGTGTGGAAGACGGAGAGGAGGGAGGAAGGAGGAGGGATGAAGAAAAGGAGGGAGAGAGGGCTGGCTCCAGTGACACGCCAGTGACAGCGCGCTCCACTCCGGCTATCTCTCCCCCTCAGCCCTTGGCCTTTGAGACGGCTGCTTCAGCGCTCCGCCGCCCCCCCTCCCCACCACAACCACCCCACCCCCACCCGAAATCTGCTGGAGCAGAGACGGTGGGGAGTGGGAGGGGGGGGGGGGGGGGGTGGGGGGGGCATGCATGATCACCGCTCAGCACCACAGGACAGTCTCACCCACCAGACTCCTCCTCCTCCCTCCGTTGTCTCCCTCCTACCACAGCCTAGTGCAGCCGTGACCTATGACCTCAGAGACCATTTGCAACACGCCGGTGCCGACACCGTCCCTGCTGCTGTGCCCTTGAGCAAGGCACTCAGCAGGATGCATCTGCTTGCCCTCGGCCCAACGTCCCCCTTATTGTAAACAGGGGCGGTGAGGGGAGCGAGCGGGCTGGCGCCGCCCAGTCGTAAACGTTGCCCGACGACATTCCCTGAATGTTTGAAGAACGTTCGCTCCTCTTGGCAGGGCGGCCTTTTCATTTGGGCTGGATGACGCGTGACCTTTGAGTTGTGACAAGACAAAGTGTGTGTGTGTGTGTGTGTGTGTGTGTGCGTCGCCCGGGGCGTTGCGTAAACGTTCACCATAGCCGTCTAAACTCTGCTTTGAATGGGAATGAAATACATCGTGACTGACAGAGAAGGTGAGACTTATGGGGTTATTTCTGGGGAAATGTATTCCATGTTCTAGAAATAAGGGACACATTGCATTGCAAGACTACAATAATCAGGTCTCACTAACCCCAGGAAGACGAGAAAAAAAATAATAACTTCATTTCCAAGTGGTAAATGCAGTACATTTTAAAAAAACATTGTGGTGCTAAGGAGTGGATACACCACGCTGTACACTATTGAAACATCTATCTTGCTATCCACAAAGATAAATTTAATGATTTAAAATTACTGTAAGACATTACGGCACTTCCAACAATGAGGCGACACCCATGAGATGGGAGTTGTTCAGATGAGATAGGCAGGTCTACCTTGTCAGCTAGCTGTATCCAACAGAGTCCCTTTGTTTGGAACCTGTTATCCATTAAATATACCTGTATACAATAATTTCCTTGACTATTGGTCGCAAACAATGTTTTCCTTAAATGGAGTATGAATATGTGTTTTGAAGGCATTGTCATGCAAAACTTAGACACATTCCTCCTTAGCTCCACAGCGAACATTTCAAAGCGAGCTCTTTTTTGCCACCGCTGAGCAACACCTTGCAAAAAATAAAACTAAAAATGCCTCTTTGTCAGCATAGTTGAGCCTAATTCCGCGTGCGCACACATGCACACACACACCCATACATACACACACACACAGACACACACACGCACACTCCTCTGTAGAGTTAGAGGATGACTCATAAGTCGGCGGTGGAGCATCTGGGTCAAGGGTCAAAGCTCTCCTCTCAGACACTCCTATTCAGTGAGTCAACGAGGATGAAGGAGAGACACGAACACAATGGGGGGGGGGGGGGGCTGCGGAAGCAATCCGGGCGTGTCCCGTCGATTGAGAGTGGCTGCGGTTCACCGATCAATAACCTGTTAGGAAACGGTAACGAGCCAGGCGGGACAAATTGGAGCAGCACGCCAGGGAGCAGGGGCTGGCTGGCAGAGGGGAGTGGGGGCGGGGGGTGGCGGGGGGGGGGGGTCTGGTTGCGACAACGGTGAATCCAGATGAGGACATCCTCGTCTCCTTATCCTTATCTCTTCCCCAATGACAGGCGTGTGTGTGTGTGAGTGTGTGTGTGTGTGTGTGTGTGTGTGTGTGTGTGTGTGTGTGTTTGGGGGGACGTGGAGCGGCCAGGTGTACGGACGGCCGCTGAGGTCTTCTGGAGGCTCGGCCGTACACGAGGGGGACATATTTGACCCTAGAGTGCCCAAACACAGATATGGCCCTGCTGGGAGTGAGCAAACACAACAAACACACAGGTGTGCAAACACTCTCTGGATCGCTAAATAAACCCACACGCCCTCTCACACACACAGCCTGTAACACACACACACACACACACACGCACACGCGCACGCGCACACGCACACAGACCCAGGAGAAATAGGTAGCCAACCAATCAAAAGGAACACACAGAAATAAACACACACACACACACAAACAAACACACACACACACATACCTGCAATGAATACCTCTCTAACAGAGAGCTGGCACGGAACAACAGTGGGCATGGAAATTACAATATGAAAGAAAGAGGAGAGTGAAAAAGGGGAATCCAGTCTAGACACACACAAACACGCACGCACCACCTTTCCCTGGGATTACACGGCTGCCTCAAAAGGCCACTCAAACTGAAGAACAATCCGGAAAGAATCTGCCCTAATTTCACATTCTTATGCACGCGCACACTCAAATACACTCCCTGCCTCTCTCCCTCTCACACACACCCAACCTCCTGAGGAGAGCTCAAGAAGTGTGTGTGTGTGTGTGTGTGTGTGTGTGTGTGGGGGG
>JAVQJS010137057.1:0-25577 GCA_036024795.1 Galaxias rostratus | reverse complement strand
CGGGAGTGATGTGGAGAGAGAGAGAGAGAGAGAGAGAGAGAGAGAGAGAGAGAGCGAGACAGAGACAGAGAGAGAGCGAGAGCGAGAGAGAGAGCGAGAGAGAGAGAGAGAGCGAGTGACGGACCGGGGGGTGGGAGGTTGGTGGTAAGAAAGGACAGGGGATATGATGGGGGTTAATTGATTACTTGTTCTTTACAAATATAGTTGTAAAACTATTTACCCAATGTGGTCTAGTAAAATCAACAAGTGTAATCGTTAACTTGTTTTTCCCAAGCAAACGTGATAGCGGGTATGCTCAATTTATCTAAGTCTAGACAAGCCGATACTTCTGTTGACTTATTTAAAGCAAACAGGTAAAAGGCACCACCTAGTGGGATATTTTATTTACTACTTTGACTGTAACTAGTATTCATGAATACACAACACATAATGTTAAGAGACCAAGATACCAATTGCAAGATTTTCCCCAAAAACCCTACAATGTTTCTATCAAATTTTTAACTAGAGTGCATGATTGTCCTATGTAGCTGCTCGTCTGCTTTTGTCCCAAATAGTAGACCTTTTGTCCGTTCAATAAAGTAAAAAAAAAAAAAAAAAATCTGTCCGTCAACATAAAGAAACTCTGGTGACTAAAAACTACAAGTCCCACTATTATAATCGTCTCTTATTGATGATGCAGCGGAACGTTCAAGAAGGTTGCAAAACATTGCGTCAGAGGAGTGCGCATTAAAGTACGCATTTCTTGTCCGGAAAGGTTAACGACAAACGTCAACGAACAACTTCACTTGGAAACGTTTTTGGTATGTCTCTCAGTTTAGAATATTTGGCACAAACTATTTAAAGGGCTGGGAGTAACGATTCTATATAATTTGATAAATTTTGAAGGATGTATAAAACGAATTTGTTATCTAACATTCTAGCTTTTGTTTTAAAAACGTTAGCTAACGTAAGCTGTTATGTATCTCTCATCAGTTATCTAGCTCAAGTTCAAGCGACTGGCTTTATAATTACGTCAGCTAGTCGTAGTGTGGTAAAATCTAATTGAGTCTGTTCTAAGTAAAGTTTTTATTTGCAGGGCTAAATCATCAAACATGTCCCTTTTGGTGGCGAGGATAGCATGCCTTCGCAGTTTCCCATCGGCTGGGCTGCGTCCCATGTTGGCCCAGGGCAATGCTGCTCTAAGGAGCTCCAACCTAAAGACTTACCCTCTGCTCAAACCTCATCAGGTACTGTGTACCTATCCACATGATAATTAAAAAAAGTTTTTCGTGAAAGTAAAAATTTTCGTCTGTTTCAACGGCTATACACGAAACCTATTTTTAGCATGGTGATAATACCTGGTGACGAAACATATGCATTAGCTAGCAACGCCTTATTTTCACTAATCATGCAACTTGAAATATGTCCATCCTTGGGGAATTTATCTTTCATACAAATAATCTTATATATTACTTTGGAGCAAAGTCAGCAGGTTTACAGATAACGAATGGAGGCATACCATGCCATTTTCTAGCCATAGGGGAAATTATCAAAGACCCACCCAGCTAGCCCACAGGATGGCTAATTCCAAATCGCACTACTTTGTAGGCTTGACTACTACTTTGGATTCAAGTGCCATACCCTTGGGTATAATCCTTGTCTTACAATTTGTTTGTTTGTTTTTTGTCACAGGAATTGTTATTCATGTCTGTATTATATATTTTCTTACCAGGGTTATTCCACCAAATCCAGATTTGGCTTCCGTCGTGCAAAAACGACCAGAGACCAGCTCAAAGAAGCAGCCTTTGAACCTGCAACTGACACTGTCATTAAAAGTAAAAACATTTTTAATGAAATCATTATTTCCCTATAATATTCAAAACCAATGCAATTGATCAGTGTTCCGTCATCTGTTGTAGAGGAGTATTTACGAAAACTGAAATTTTACTTTGATGATGATGATGCTCCTGTTTTTTGTGTATTCATAGAGAAGATTTGTAATACTGTATTTAAAGGAAACAATGTACAATGCATTCCTTTACTGCAGTGGACAACATGGGCAGGCTTTTCCTGGCTGGTGGTGCTGGTGTCGGTCTTGCAGCACTATGCTATTATGGACTTGGCATGTCCAATGAGATCGGTGCCATTGAGAAGTCGGTGTACGTATTAACCCTCTGATCTATGTCAACACCTATTTACTGGCTTTTATCCTTTCAAGGGATTATCCTTGTTGTTAACATTGTTTAATTGTCTCGGATGTTGGTTTTTACATTTGGTTCCTTCTTCCACACAGTATCTGGCCCCAGTATGTAAAGGACAGGATCCACTCCACCTACATGTACTTTGCCGGCAGTGTTGGAATGTCAGCTTTGTCTGCTGTGGCTGTGAGCAGAAGCCCAGCAATGATGGGCCTGATGATGAGAGGATCCTGGCTGGTAATTCTTCCCTGATCACACCAAAACATCCACATACTATCTATATGCATGTTCATAGCTTTACTATCCACTAAATAGATGTTAGATAAGCTTCCATCAAATTTTCTATAAATTGATGTAACATGATATCATCTAGAGTTCAAATGCTCTGAATTTAAATTAAAAACAGTTAATTGGCTAAATATTGCCCTATTGCAGGCTATTGGAGCTACCTTTGCTGCAATGATTGGTGCTGGCATGCTGGTTAGGTCGATTTCTTATGACCAAAGCCCAGGACCTAAACATCTGGCCTGGTTACTCCATGCAGGTATGGTAGGGTTACTTCACACAAAGATGTCACCGTCTATGCTAGCGTTTGTCCACCGTTGTGTACAAATATGTTTAGTCATGTTTTTATGCCGTGTCCCCACTAGATGTCAGTGATGTACAGATTAAAGACGAATCATTTTTATAATCTCAGATATGTAGCACGGCCAGTAGGGGGCCCTTGTTTCCCAAATAGCAAAACAGAGTGTGCTCTTTTCCATCAAACCAACTAGTATGTACCACTTCAAGGGCATTATCCAATTATGTATTACCAGTAGTACTATACTACATATGCCATTCGTGAGATGTTTAAACTTGTTATATACTTTATGTAATCCTAGCTCTCTTGCCCAACAAAACAACACTGCACAATTTATGTGAATAAAATACTTATTTTGTTTGCTCCATTGGCTAGAAAGGCATAAAATGTATCGACTATCGCTCCACTTTTGTATCAAGTGTTTGTTTTTATATATATATATATATAGTAATGTGGATTATGTTTTTTATACTTGTTTGTTTTGCTTTGAAGGTGTGATGGGTGCAGTCATTGCCCCTTTGACCCTTCTTGGCGGCCCCCTGATGATCCGGGCTGCTTGGTACACAGCCGGCATTGTTGGTGGTCTGTCCACTGTAGCTGTGTGTGCGCCCAGCGAGAAGTTCCTCAACATGGGCGGGCCCCTGGCCGTGGGCTTCGGAGTGGTTTTCGCCTCATCTATTGGTAACCCAAACAATGTCTTGACATGGTATTAACTCTTTTTGTGTTCGAAGCGTTAAACTATAACTATAATAGGTCTAATTTGAACTCCTGCTTCCTATCTAGGGTCGATGTTTTTGCCGCCCACGTCTGCGCTTGGAGGAGGCCTCTACTCTATAGCTGTGTACGGGGGCCTGGTCCTGTTTAGCATGTTCTTGCTTTACGACACGCAGAAGGTCATCAAGCGGGCCGAGACCTACCCACAGTATGCAATGCAGAGATACGACCCCATCAACTCGTAAGTGTATTAAAAAATATATATATATTTTATCATTCGTTTTGAACTATATTTGAAGTTAGCAATGAAAAATACAGCACTTCTTTAATCCTCTCACATTTACTTTATCCTATTCTACATTGTGATTTTCTGTTGATCATCTTGCTTTTTAGGTGCTTAGGGATTTACATGGACACCATGAATATTTTCATGCGACTGGTGATGATCCTGTCAGGTGGTAACCGAAGAAAATAAACAACCCTGCTGACGTCTGATGTCGTTTTAACTACTACAGCGTTAAACACAGACACACTTTACTGTCAGCCGCATACACAATACCTACTTTTAGTTCAACTTTGTCTGAAATGAATACACGCATGTATTGCTTTTGTGTGTAGAAAAGGACTGCATTCCCTAGTGCATATTGCATCTCGTCCAACAAAAGCGGACAAATTGTTCTATTGTACATTGTCAACGGGGTCAAAGATATGACTATTCTCTTCTAAATTGAGTGTATGGGATTACATGGATAATAACCTTCGACTTGATTTAAACCCTCCTTTGGAATTTGTCTTTTGTTTATTTTTTTATATACTTATTTATTTACACTTTGGCCGTTCCTGTTTCGGATAAGTGAAAAGCAGTGATAGGTAAAAACTTATACAAGCGCAGATATTTGACAGATAACAGGATGTTGAAGTCTACATCTTGAGCTATTTTTAGCTGGCAAACTTGTAAAAGCCTGTTTTACTTTCTCGTCTGTAAGGACTTAGATCACACTCTAATTCTGGACCAAGAAAGGTTCGCAGCTTTTTTGAAATGTCAAGGAAGTTTAATTCATTCTATTGTTCAATAAAGTAATGGCAAAGATTATTTGTGTGTGTGTGTGTGTGTGTGTGAGAGAGTTTGTGTGTTTTTACAGCAGTTTAAGAAGTGGGACATGGCCTCAGAATTGAGTGCGACAGTAAAGTTGATTTGTTCTTTTCACCAATGCCCGTCTATATGAAGAACTTCAGGATTAGCATATGTATCATTGTCCAATTTGAAAATGTATACAATTAATATATTTATTGGTTAAATTTAGTTCACGTGAGCAAAGTGATTTGTTTCCCGGAAATCTGATGCTGCATGACGGTATGGTTCCAAACTTAAAATTAAAATAATTTTTAGCATTTGCTCCCAAAAACCTGGTGTTTTGCCCAATTCATCCATCTATTTTCAATTTACTTCCATTTATACACATGGACAGTAATCTTTTAAGAAGATTTATGTTATAATGGGTCCACTTTAGAAACTAAAAGTTTAATGGAAATGTTCCTTTAGTTTTTTTAAGTTTGCTCTTTTGGTCCGTCACATCAGTGATCAGGGAAACAATTGTATCCAAAATGCAATTTCATGTCTAATAATCATAAATATTTTATGATTTTGACAATCTAAAAATAATTATAATAATACATAACATTTTAAGACTCAAAGACAATGTACTACAACAAATCCTAGAGTTATTTAAACCCAGGCAAAGCTACTCCTCTGACTTGGGAAAGTCAGCATGGAGAACACATGATTCATAAGTTGTTTGCTTTTGCACATTCAAATATAACCAATTTATCCATAAAGTAACTTCTGAATGTATATACAATCCATGTAGCAACCATTCATGTAAAATCCCATTGTACTTATTTAAATGATCTTAGGTATTTGCATTTGGTGAGGTCTTCTCAGTGGCCCTAACTAAGTGATGGACAGAAGGGGTCTACCTCGTATTCCCTATAGGCCGGCCCTGTGGAGCAGCAGATGACAAAGGATTAGCTGGGTAATCCTCTTGTCCACCATCTGCCCTCTCCTCTAAAATTAAATCTCAAAACCAGGGCACTTCCAACAGATGCTAACATCTGTAAATGTGCAGGTGCTTCATTAATAAACCTACACATGAAGCACGGCGGTCAAATTGTGTGTTAATCCCCCAAATTAAATTCGTGTTTTTAGAACATGTATGATGCAAGAATTTAAATGTCATCCGAGAGTACTGCAGTACTGTAAGTGGATGTTCACAGGGAATAGCTTTAAGGAAGTAGGATGCTGCTTGTATTATATTTGGTAGTCAGTGACTTTACCTATACTACAAACGAGCATTGGCGAGAGTCAACCCTCTTGCTCAAGAGAGACATAGAGGGTTTAGTAGTGTTTAATACTCTCCCACTTACATGCTATCAGTTGAAAACATTATCCCCAGATTACTGGAAAGTGAAGTTAAGGGTAATCTTTGTTATTCCCAACCCCAAAAATATATGCATTATAAAACTGACTGTACCAGACTTGACAACAACATTGAAGCAGTATTTAGTTAAGAGGCCTTCAGTGTTCATGGATGACTCCTGCAAACTTTAAAAAAAAAAACAATGAACTTAAAATGGCAGACAAATGTAAACCGCAATGCATTGTTCTGAGTATTAGAAAGATAAGAAATCCCATGGTTTCTGTATGTATTTTGGATTTTAAGCAGCTTTATGATTGGTTGGCTCTCGGGTTCCTGCATGAGTCGTTAAGCGTCATGGGCTATTTTTAAATGTGTTAACAGAAAAAGTGTTTGTGACACGTCTGAGTACACCAGCAGTCAATCTGCACCTAACACAATATCTGTACTTCATGCCCCCAGTGCAACCCGTCCTTAGGCATAACCCACCTAGCGTATTATCGCTTTTGTGTGTGATAGTAATAACATTATTGATGTAGCAGATGCATTACATGCTGTTCATTGTATAATTGTTCAAAGCCTTTCTTTGAAACACTTGAACCAATAAACCAGCGCTGTATAATTTGTATGTTGTATATTATAACTGAACTTGCTACTACAGTAATTGAACAACAATAAGGCATTGAAGGCCTACAAAATGGAAGGTTTTCATCCACAGAGGAACACTTGAGTCCACCAACTGGCCCACCAGTTGGAATCATACTCCATTTCCATTTACAGTATCCCTGATCGGATGCTGCTTTGGAGGAGTGGAGATCAGCTTAGACAGCTGTATCTATTGACCTATGTCTTACAAAGTTATTAATTCCATTTAATTTCATTTCTTTAAAATCCCGGTAAGAGAAAAGCTCATTTTCAACCAACTGTCGATAGGCAAATGAGCACATGCAACCCTTGCTATAATTGGTGATAATATAAACTCTTTGGGAAACTAAATAAAAAAGATACTGTTACAGTTTGAAAAACTGTGTGTCATCGACTTTCAGAAGATTGTTCAATGTTTCAATCATATTCAACATGGTTTGTCACATGCCTAACATATACAACATGAGTGGCATATGGTCGTCCTGTAACCCAACTCGACAGTTTTGTTGAAAAGGTGTTTCGCAGCCAACGATGAAGTGTGAAAACACCAAGCGTTCCTTGCGTAGGATAGTTTTGAGTCACCACCTTCCAAGGGAAAATAGTGCGCTCTAAGATGTCTGTGGAGTGCAGGATGCGTCACTGGATTAGCGTCTGAGAATCTGCAACAGCCTCTTCCTCTGAGCCGTAGAGACACCTCCAGAAGGGCACTCGGTTTGCCACCGTCCCCAAAGCCTTCCGCATGATCCAGCCAAGCCTTACCTCACCACCGGGATGAAGACAGAGAGGAGAGCCCATATTCTACTGTTCCTCGTCTTGGTTCACTTTTCCTTGGGTAGGTTTTGGTCTCTTTGTCTTTGGGTGTGAGGTGCAAATGTCTAAATCTGGGCAATAGCTTGATAATCCTTTGACTTTGAGGGTATGTGCCTTTTTTTGTTGCTGTGTGTGTGTAGTGTACATGTGTGCTTAATGTTGTGTGTAGTACTGATACATTGCATTAACCTTTCCCCATTATTTTACCTTTCCCTCTGGTTTCAGCATCTGTTCTTTTAGCAAGTGAGTGCAAATTATTTAACACAAATCGGATTTGATTTTTGGCATGTTTAATGAGCCACTCCCTATGTCTGATACTGTATCTGATTAAATAGTTAGTAACCAAAATTAACGTAAGGACTCGCTCTAATGGTTTTGTCATTTTAAATTGTTTTCAGTACAATTGTCTTTTTTGGCATCTGAATTTTCTCTGTATTTGGCATAAATTGTTTTCTTAAAGGACAATCTGACTATGCACCACATTTCTATGATAATGGACCCAGCAGCACTAATGGAAATATGGCACTGTTCAGTATCTCAGAAGATACAGAAGTCGGTGAGTCTAAGTTTGACTACAATGACAGCAAAGATTCTCTGTTTATTTGTTGATGTGCACACAGTCAACGATGCAGTTTTGATGTAACTCACCAGAAATACCATTCCCTTGGTACAATGGTGATGTGCGGAGCACAACAGCACTACTTTCCTCAGGGTAAAGTTCTCTGAACTGTGATTTATGTACAGGAGTAGGAAGAAAACCACATAGAGGTGATGTAAAAGTCCACCCACAAATAAGTCCACCTACAAACTCCTTCCCCTCTCATTTGTGTCAAAGGATCACAGGTGTACATTCTGAATGGCACAGACCCAGAGGGGGACCTGGTGCGCTACGAGATGACTTTTGAAAAAGGCTCAAAAGAATACTTTAAAGTGGACGCCAAGTCAGGCAATGTCACTCTGGTCGAGGAACTTGACCGCGAGGTAAGTTTATCAAATGAATCTTAACCAGAAACATCTGAAAACTATGTATAATCTATAAATAACACAAACAGTTTTTTGCTTTTATTTTTTAGGAAAAAGATGAAATTAGAGCTCTTGTCAGCATAACAGATGGCCGCAATAAGGTGGAACATAAGTGATCTGAGTTTGTAATTTTAATGTTTTTTAATCAAACGGTTTAACCCTTATTTTTATTGTATTCACTGTTTCAGGTTATTGAAACAATTAGAGTGTTTGTGACTGATGCCAATGATGAGCGACCAGAGTTCCTCAATCTGCCTCTTATTGCTGATATTATGGAGGTTTGTGTCATGCCAATTACAAAATAACAGCCCACTTTATTTTGCCATCCCTCCAATTGTACTTTGCTGTCAAAAGCGTGTAAGGCTATCATAATCCTGTCCATGAAGCTATTGCAAGACGAATGGTATATAATTGCTGGTTTTTTTGTATTTAAAAAAATGGTTTGTGATGTTTCAATCCAACAGGACGCTGCCCCTGGAAGTAGCATCTTCAGAGTTCAATCAGTGGACAAAGACTTGGGCTCTGGGGGCAGTGTCTCTTACTACCTACAGGTAAATACATCACGTCTTCTAACACTCTAGAGCCAATTCACTACATTCACTGATGAGTTTTGGGTTGGAGTTCATCTTAAGGCCAGAGGTTGCTCTGACTATATGGGAGAGATGTTGCAATTTTGTGAGATTAAATTAATTGTACACTGTAGAGTACAGTCAGAAAATGGTGTGACCTGGATGGATTAAATTTCAATTACTTTTTGCAAGGTATTGAAGGCTTAACCAGAGCTTAGCCTTCTTTTGGCCCCCAATAAACTATAGATGGCACGGTGGTAAACAGACATGTGTCAAATGGGAGATGTACAGAACATCATCTCAATGCATCATTGGGCCAGAGCTGAGAAATATTGATGTTGTCAAAAGTTTCCGACAACGCCTGTGTTCACAATTGTGAACGATTAGGAAACAAGGATCAAGTAAAATTAAAAAAACATAAACGTGTAACTTGAAATAAAGCTCATCACCAACTATAATAGCTGTCAATGTTGCTGTTTCATTACAGAACACGTCTGCCAACAAGTTCACCATTGACGGAAACAGCGGGGTCCTCAGAATCAAGCCTGGCGAGACTCTTGACTATGAAACCACCCCAACGCATTTTGTGACAGTGGTTGCCAAGGTGAGCAGAGGGAGGTAGTTCCTGTCTCAAAAGCAGTTTATTCCTGTCATCTGTCAATCTTAGTCAGATAACTAAGTGAGTATTTAGCAAGGCTAGAATTATAGATTGAAGGGAAATGGGACTCGTGAGAGAGGTATGTAAGAAGTTGAATGATGTAACGGGACGAGGGTGGTTGTTAAAGAACTAAGTAGGATGCAAATTTGTACGCAGGTTGTTTAAAGACGATGGCTAGAGGAGCAGGGCAGGGGGCGTTTAAAATGTAAGCGTTAAGAGGCTCAGAATGGGGTAGGTGGGTTTAAAATGTAGTTTAGAAGGAGCTTTTTTGCTGGCTCTGCTCCTCCCTCTGGAGTCATTGAACAAAAACAACAAAAAGCAAAGAGCATCCCCCTTATTTAAAACCAGTTTGAAGAGTGTGTCGAATGTGGGAAAGCATTTTACGCACACTGTCACAAACCACGTCCAAATTAGACTAGCTATAACAGATTTTCTCTTATCTTGCTGTGTGTCAGGATGGAGGTGGGAAGTATAAAGGGGCGTACCAGGTGAGGTCTTCCACGGCCACGGTAACCCTCAATGTGATTGACATGCAAGACACCCCTCCATCCTTCATTGGCACACCTTACTTTGGATATGTCTATGAGGTCTCCGTTCCTGTAAGTCTTATAAAGTTATACGCTTTTCTGTACAATTGTCTGCCATGGTGTGGTATTATAGTAATAAAACACATTGCTCATCAAGTTATTTCTGCTTTTAGGGGTCAGAAATATTTACCGTATTTGCAAAAGATGGAGATCAAGGCAGTCCAAACCCAATACACTATACCATTGTTAATGGTAAGTCAATGCTTCCTGGGCTGTCATTTGATTCATTTCTGTCTGACTACTGTTTGTTCCAGATGTGAGTCCCCCTTAAGACCGAAGTATGTTTATAGAATGAAGATTAATTGGTTTTGCACATTTTCTGCACACCTCACAGGAAGTGATGACGTCTTTACTATAAACAGCACAAGCGGTTGCATTAGTCTTCTTACATATCCAGTCCATTTGAAAAATGAATTATATGAAATAAGAGTGAAGGTAAGGGTTATTGTTACAGTTTTTCATCTATTAACCCAAATATTTAGTATACAAAAGTACCAAAAGTATATTCCTGCCTAACTGTTTTTGTCTCTCTCCTTGTGTCTCTATATTCCTAACAAACCCAGGCTTTTGAACTTGGTCAAAATGACAAGCTTTTGGACTATGCCGTTACCATAGTAACGGTAAGAGTAGTGGACCTCAACAATCACCCTCCAACCTTCTATGGAGAGAACGGCCCTCAGAACAAATTCGAGCTCACCATGTACGAGCATCCGCCAGCAGGAGAGATCCTCAGGGGCTTGAAGATCACCGTCAATGACTCTGATCAGGTCGGTTTACTCTACCTCAAGTCCCTTTAAACCTCTACTGTTCACTATATACATTGATTAATACATGATCTTAATTGCATACTATTGTCATAATAAGCATGACTGATTGCATTTGAAATGGTGTTTTTTTAGACACCCAAAATGCTTTACAGTGTTTGGATGTGGGGCGGGCTCACGTTTTGGTCGCCAATGTGTAGCACCCACCGATATGTAACTCTTTTTGCCACCGCTTAATTTACCCATTAACCATTACGCTGGCATATTTAGTAAAAGTTTTCACTCTTGCTCAAAAGTCAGGATTTCTTTAAACGTCTAATAATTCAACTTCCACCATTATTATAATAGTTTCACCATAGCCAGTCTTTATAACACTATCTCAGACAAATAAGTGTGTATTCATTAGACACCAGTTCATCCCTGTGACACTGACTGTTTTTACAGTTTGATTAATTATATTTCCATTCAGGGAGCAAATGCCAAATTCAAGCTGCGATTGGTGGGACCAGGCCGTGTGCTTCGCGTGGTCCCACAGACAGTGCTCAATGAAGCCCAGGTCACCATCATTGTTGAGGACTCCGCTGCCATCGACTATGACAAGGGCGCCACCTTAACCTTCAAGGTATTTCTGAATCTCGCTGATTTGAACCCTCTTTTTACCCTCTAAAAGATCACAACGATTTAGATGAGAACAATGCCTTACGACGGTCGTTATGCGTTCGTTCATTAACAGCTATTGGCGCTGGAGATTGACACCGTTGAGAGGTTCAGTGCAACAGCTGACATTGTAATTAACCTCCTGGACACCAATGACAACATTCCCAAGTTCACATCGGACTATTACATTGCCAGAGTGCCAGAGAATTGTCCAGGACGTACCAGCGTTGTGTCTGTGACTGTGAGTCAATCTGGATTAAACTCTGTTTTGAACCCATGAAAATGTGATTCCGTAATCCAGCAATCCCCTGATCATATTTAGAAGATAATAATGCATATCAAAACAGCCTGCTTGATAGTCACCAACGATAAAGACTTCAACAGATAGGACACTGCGAGTTGCAGCAGTTATAGAGTTTTGTATAAAAAACACCTGCAGTATATATTCTTAATTATCTCTTTGCAGAAATTGCGTACTGTGGTCGCAAAAGTCTAACTCACCTAAATACTACATACCAAATGTGATGGGCCTTTTGTTTTCCTAGTTCTCACTAAAAAGAAAGAAAGACACTTACTTGAGGTTAATCATTGTGGTTAATCATATTGGCCTATGACCCCTTGTCTCCATAGTAACAGACTCATAGTTGAAAGTCCCCGCTGGGAAATCCCCCACACATTGTAAAGTGTAGGAGCCTAAGGTCTTTATGAGTTATCCTCGCACAGCTCTAATCAGCTAAATGGATAGCGTTTGAATGACCTTGGTAAAGGAGTTATGTCCCCACATAACATTATTACGATGTCTTTGGTGTTATAATGAGAAACGAAAAGATAAATTCTAATATTTTAATGCTAATCTAAATTTTTCAGGCAAATGATCCTGACTCAGGCCCATGGGGAAATGTAAAATACTCAATTTATGGATCGGGATCTGATTTGTAAGTAACACCCTACAATCACTAACACGAACTTGTTTACGTGGCACGGCACCTATCAATGAACTCTGTGAACTGACTGGAAATGCCAAGCTTGACTGAACACTTTACACCAATAAGAGACCAAATCATCTTCAGTACACCTAACAAATAGTACTATTAAGATAGTTCTGGCCCTACATGAAGGTTCCTTCAGTTTTGGGTGAAGCTTTAAATAGTTCATCACCATTTGCCTCGATAATAGGGACAAGCGTGCAGATAGAACCGGTTTGGTTCTGCTAGTGCTCCTCTTCTGCCCAAACAGCTTATTCTAAGATGGCAACAAGATACCGGCTAATCTTCTAATGGGATTGGTGGGGAAAAAATAGACTGCCAGGGCTGTCTCACACAGAGAAGAGGGGCCAATTAACACGCAAGATGGCAGCTGGAGGAAGAAAGATGGAGGGCTCTGGAAAGCAGGCAGCAATACAGTAAACGAAAAGTGCAAATTTATGCTTGCTTCTGCTCAGGGAAGTGAATTAAATTTGTGAAAGTTGTCGGTTCTGAAACAACTTGTTAATTTTCACAGCGAAGAGAGTAGGGAAAAGGAGCGGTAGAAAAACAAACGTAAAAGGATGAACAAAAGCAGAGAGAATGTGAACAAGGAAAATATTTACTGACCTTGACGTTGTCTGGACAACGGTGTAATATGTAGTTGTTTCTCTCAGTGACATTTTTCCAAGTAAATATTAGATTTTCTTTGCCATGAGCAAACATTCCCTTACCAATTGAACAAGAAATAATGAATGAACTTTTTATATCTGTGATTTACAGGTTCCTAGTTGAACCCTCGACTGGCAACATCTACACCCAGCCATGGGCCACTCTGGATGCAGAGGTCAAGTCTAAGTATAACTTCTATGTGAAGTCTGAGGACGCTGAGGGAAAGTATAGCATAGCCGAGGTCTTTGTCTCTGTCCTGGACCTGAACGACCATCGTCCAGAGTTTGATGACACTCTCCTGGAAAAGACGATGGTCATTGGTTCACCTGTTCAGATCGAGGTAGTTTTGTTGACTGTTTCTTGCACTAGTTGAATCCCTTGTCATAAATTATCAGGATAAATGTGAATTATATAGTATTATACACGTTTACTTAGCAAAAGAAGATGTCAATAGTGAAGAGTCATCAATAATAATTGATAAATTATCATTATTATTTATTAACATACTTTTTACTTTTTTCAAGGCAATGGATGACGATGCAGAGTCGCCAAACAATGTAATTGAGTACTCCATCGAGAAAGCAGACCCCAACAACATCTTTGAAATCCACCCAGATACAGGCGAGCTCAGGCTCAAAGCTTATATAAAATCTCTGGAGATAGTGCAGAACATCACCAAGCAGAAGGACTGCAAGTGGTCTCTTGTGGTCCAGGCCCGCGACAGAGGCTCTCCATCCTTCAGTACAACAGCAGTGGTCAACATCGACATCACTGAGGCGGTAGGAGTTTACTGTTGCCTCTGCGGCCATCTGAGCATGCCGGCTGCGCAGAGAGTGCCAAGCCATAGTTTATGCCAGAGTTGACATGCAATCGCTCTAGATGCTCATCTGCCAGCATGAACATATGTATTTATTTCCATGCAAAAGTAAATGCCCATGTCCTTTTTGACTAACCATTTGTTTCCTACCGTCACTTACTGCATGAGATGGCTGTTCATCACCACTGTCTGTATTTGATTTCTTCACCCTTCACACCCTTCACTGTGTTGTGTTGTGCTTTCAGATCAAAGCTCGGGTTATTGCATACTTCATGGGTCTCAGCAAGCGTCCTGCAACTGTTTTTGGAATTTTTTTGAGCATTGCTACATCCCTCATTTTACTCACTATCTGCATATCCACCATCCTGTACTGTAATGCGGTCAAAAAGTCCCGCATCAACCCCGAAAGCAATTACATAAAAGTCATACGCAGGCCAAAGTCGTAGCCATGTGCATCTTCATAATATTGTATTTTATATAATCTACAGATTACAATAAGGCCAGTTTAACAATTGTTTTACTTACGTTACTATTATCCTTTTTTTATCATCTGTAAAAGAGTGCAGGAGCACAATAATCAAAGTGAACTTGTACATTTCAATTCAAAGCCTTGGCTATCAATACTACAAAATATACAAATTTGATCAGAAATGATGTTCTTTGTTTGGAAATCAAACCAGACAAAATTGTGTTTTTGACTCCAACAAGAACATGACTAAAATACTTTGGCTATAACTAAAGTATACACGACCCATTGTTTAGAATGAGATTAAATGCTTTTGTGATTTTTGTTTCTCCGACAAATTTTAGTAGAGTAACAATTAAACAAGGACTAAGCCATTTTGATTGCCGGGCTCTATTCAGAGCTCTTCCCATTGTCAGGCAAAGTCAACTCATGCACAGCCCACATGAAGCCCATGGTGTTTATCTCTCCCACGAGTAATTCTAATGCATTGCACTGCCAGACGCATTCCCATCGAGTAGAAATGAGCATAGTGCTTAGCTTTGCTGACAGCTGGCCAGGCATCCTGGGATGAAATGGTTGGAGTGAGTTGCTTGAGTTTGCATGTGGCAGCATTCTAGATATATTATCTGGGCCTCCTCTGCCAGTGCTTTGCTAAACCATGCCTTGCGCTTGCATGTTTTGGACAAATGGTGACTAAACATTTGATTTCAGTCTCTTGGGTTGATGAAGAATCATTTTCTTTGTGCTCTTTTACAGAGTCCACTCAAGGGGCCCATGGCGGCCTTTTTAATGCAAAGTAGGCAAAACCCTATGAAAGCTTTAGGCATGGTCACAGGTATCATTAGCGTTTTTCTAGGGGTGACTGTGTTGGTCTCGACGGCTATGTATTTGCGCAACACAAAGTCAAACAGGATCTCGCCGGCACGTCGCATCATCCGGAGGAGACCCAGGCACCCCGAGCCCTGGACTTTTAGGATGCCCTTTTTCCGAGGGGATAACCACGCAGACAGATTCCTGATAAGAGATTCTGAGAGCAACCGGAATGAGAAAAGGAGGAGGAGCAGCTCCAGGCCGAAGCCTCCACCTCCCTGTGCCCCCAGCCTACCCCCTCCTCCACCCTGCAACGCCACCCCAACCAACATGAGACCCAGGCCAGTGCCCACGGTGTCCGGCACACTGGCTTCAAAGGGCTCCAAGAGGTCCAGCCGACACAAGGAAAGCCACAGCAAGGAGAGCATCAGCTCGGCTCTGGTCTCAGAGCTTAAACTGAGGCTGGAGCAGAAAATTATCGAGAGCAATAAGGGCTATTGCTAGATCGCTTTAGCAAACTCTTTCCGCTCAAAGAACGTCATTCCCATGCATCCTAGATTTGACATACAGTACATTGTGTCAATGTCTATGACTTTGGTCCCTCTGCTGTGTGAGAAATGTTGCCTAAACTTAAAATGTCTAAAACTTAATTTTGTTGTTAGATTGGACTACCTCGGGAAGAGATCTATGTCATTGTGTCCATACCCAATTGTCAAAAGTTACGAGAGTAAGGGGCAATCGATGATATCCGCAAGCATGGTTGTCCTTTTGACTGAATTGTGACCTTCAATTTGATTGAATCCTAAGATATTGTTTTCTAATATACATCTGAAAAGGACCCTAGATTGACACTCTTTCCTAAAGCAGGAGAAACAAACTGAGCATTCACTATCTCTTTAGATAACATCTCTGCTGCACTGCCATCTTGAGGTTTGCGTTGTCTAACCAAAAGTAAGACTGCAGAAAGTCCTCTGTCCACACGTTCCTTCTGTTTATTGCAGGGTCGTTTCTAATTGCCTAACAATCCCCGACATTTTCCAAACTAGTCCTCAGTCCCAGTAGTCATGTTGGTTCCTTATCCAAGAATGTAAACTTATTTTTTACTCAGTTAGGCCAGCAGCTAAATGAGAGATTCCTACAATGATTAATACCTAAAGATAAATGTGATGTTTTTAATGTCAGCAGCTTTAGCCAATTTTTTTTTTTCCGTTATTTGGAAATACAAATGTATGTTTAACATTTTTGGTATGTAAAGTTTTAGATTTGTTCCATTTTATAGAACCTTGTTTCGCTTGCTTCAGTAAATACCAAAATGTATTAAATAAACGGAAATGTACAGCTATTCATTAGTACAAACATTTTGCCATTTTTCAACCCTAAGGGTCATGTTGATTTTTTCTCTTAACTCATGATTTTGAAATAATTCAAAGATTGAGTGATGTGTATATACCGCATTAAAATGTGCTTGTTAGATAATGATGCTGCCTATTATACGTCTTGAATTGATGGCACATTGCATACATTGCTCATTGCACAGTTGATGTTTCTGTACAGTTTATTTTGATGCCTCTAATGTAGGCAATTTCTTCATTGCACTGAATATCCTCATTCTCACGGTCTATAACTCCATCAATGTACCACATTTTCAAATCACCTGTTATCTTTTTATTGTCTTTGTACCTATGATTTTGAATAAATATTTTAAAAACATTTTTGTGACTAGATGTATTTAACAAAAGCATTTACTCCATCATTGGTAATGAAGCTGAAAACACTGATTGCTAAAGCTGTCTAGAAACCCAATGGTTAACCTGATAATACACTCGAACCACAGGTCCCTCTTAATCTCCATACTGGCTACCCCAATAGATCTATTCAGTACCCACTTAGTAAAGAAACAGTTTTTTTTGTAACTGGGCAAAGCCAAGTGTAGGCTCCACATATTGAGAAGACTTTGTAGGCAGTCCTTTAAGTTTTCTTTATTTATTGAAAAAAACCAATGCATTTGATGAGCAATATACACAGCAGAATGTAGTAGTGTTACTCTATATGTTTCTGTTGCTTGGAAATGCAAGGGTTTGAATGTTTATCTTATAAACCTCTCTGAGCAAACGTTTTGACCCACATCACTAAATTTCTTCATATCACAATGAAGTACACGTAATTTCATGTAATCATTTGTAGATTAGATATATTATTTAATATTCAATTGTACATTGAATCAGACACATCAATAAAGAATCTGCATAATGTGGCTTCCATTCTATGAATGAAATGTGTCACACTTGAGACATGAGACATATTGCTCAGACAGAAAAGCATCATGTTTTTGTACAAATTTCTTCCCTCCCACATCATCAGGCAGACAACAAACAACACATCCTTTACAAAACAATACACAGTACATTTTATTGAACCTTTGCATTTTACTGAACTATTGCCAAACCTAATCATATGTCATGATTATGTTTTTTTATTAAGATTCTAAATCAGTAAAAAATAACAGTCGGTAACAACATATCAGTATCAAATACATTTAAAAACAAACATCACATTTCATATGACACTTTGCATCAGGCTCTTCTTAATAACAGTAAAGGCGTTTCGATTTTTTTCTGTGACAGTTTAGGCTGCACACCGTTTTTATTTGTTTTTACAAATAAGGAAATGAATTAATCCACTAATACAGGTGCGCTTGACTGCCTCCTTTGGGTTTGTCCTCAGACCTCCTCCTCGTCTTCCCCTCCGCTGAGTCCCGACAAAGGCCCTCGTCACTGGCTGCCTGCAGGCTGTCAAAGGTGCCCTGCCTCTCCCCTTCTTTTAGATTCACACCCTGCAGCTTCCGCCTCTTACACAGCTTTGCACATCGCTCAATGCAGCCAAACCTCGCATCTGTGGTGCAGGCATACATGCCAGCCGGCACAGCTAAAACCATGGCACACACGATGACAATGATGTGGATTAGCCTCTCCCTCTGCTCTAGCTCGCTGACATCACTTCCTGTTACAAACAGGATGCACTGGCCTTCCCGGGGTGGCTGGTTTTTCAGAGTCACACACGCCTCATATTTGGTGACAGGCAGTAGGTCACTGACAGAGTAGGTGTTGATGCCAGGGCCAATGAAAATCATTTCTTTTTTTGGCGTATCGTATCGGCCAAAGTGGATGGTGTACCAGGTCTCTGCTGGATTCTCCGTCACCGCGTACCACTCCAGGGTGATGCCATAGATAGTCTGCTTAGATATGCGGATGTCAATGAAGACATTCTCTCCAGCTGCTGCCAGTGGGAAAGCAGGGGACATGGGTTCTGAGCCAGTCAGAGATTCGATGTTCACTGCAACACTGACCGAAGAGTTCCCAATGAAATTGTTGGCAGTACAGGTGTACACTCCTCTGTTTGCCATCTGGAGAGAGGGAATTACGAGCGCAGATCTGATAGTCTCCTCATCCACGTGTGTCTCAGTGACTAAAGACAGAAAAAAGGAAATACAGTTGACAGTTCAGTAAATATCTGCAATGCCTTTGGGTAAACATTGACGTTGGAAGTAGTCTACATTTGACTCTACATGGTAAAGACGAGGCTACATTGTACACTCTTTGAGTGTTTTGAAAAGCGATTTATAAATATAATGTATTATTATAATTATTATTACATATTTGAGTATATAAGTAGCCCTATATTATTTTTCCAAATCTGTCATTAACGGGATGTAGCTTACAACCTGCTGACATGATCTCCTGGTATAGCAGGTACTCATGGCAAAGTGGCAGCTGTTAGCTGAATGAGAAAGGAAAAAAAAACCTTACCAGCAAATCCTCTTATAAACTTCAGACTGTACATCCATTGAATTGCAGGGTCAGGCCTGGCCTTGACTAAGCACACAAGGGTTACTTTAACCCCCAGGGGAAGAGTGACGTTTGCCTCTGGGGTCGAGGCGACCGGCTTCATGCACGTTTTGAGCTGAATCTCATGGAAGAACTTTTCAGCCCTGGAGCTTGGGCCTGTGCAGGTCATGTAAGAGTTCATCAGAATCAAAGGCGGGCTGATAGCCCGGATGAATTCCACAAATCCTTTAAGGCGGCAATCGCACAACCACGGATTATCATGCAATGCCAAAACAACATTGGAAACCATCCCTTCTTTGCCCCATGTTTTCTCTGCTGCATGGTAGAGAGGCCAGTTCATAAAGACATCCTTGGATATGACAGTGAGCTGATTAAAGGACAAGTCTAAGTAGGTTAGCCCTGGAAGGTGTCTCAGGGAGTTCTCAGGCAGGACGTCCAGTCGGTTGTGCTTCAAGTCTAAAATCTTGAGGTTCGGCGTGTCCTGGAACGCTGTCCATGGTACTGAACGTACCTTGTTTCCCTGTAGCCTCAGCTCCGTCAGATTCCCAAGTCCCTCAAGACTCTTCGGGTTCATCAGTGTGATGTCGTTAAAATTAAGCCAGAGAAACTCCAAGCCGCTAACTTTAGAAAAGGATCCCTGGGGCAGCTCAGTCAAATGTGAGTTCTCTATTCTAATTTTAATAAAGTCACTTGGTATGTTTTCGGGTATTTTGCCCATGGCGGTTTCCATACAAAGTAAAGACCTACAGTTAAGTAGATGCAAAGTACAACAAAGCATTAGATAACGTGACTGACCTATATAGTCTACTTGTATTCATCTTTACTAAAGTAAACTCTCAAATCAGCACATAGTTTACGGTTACAACAATACCACATTAACTGACCAACAAACTAAGTTGTTGATGTTATAGTTTTAACTCAAATTGAGCTTCTTACCTCCCCAAGTTGTCATTTGTACAAGAGCAGCCTGTCAGACAGACTAAAGAAGCAGGAGTAATTAAATATAATACTAAACCAATAAGTAATGCAATGGAGAAGGCGTCCATATTCTTTTTTATAGAGTAGCTTGTGAAGACTGCAAGCAGGACCATCCCATGGACTCCGTGGAAGAAAGCCTATTACCTTAATCTTCCTTGACGCAGCTCTTAAGACGCCATCTTAGACACACCGGAAATTTGTATTTTTAGCAACAATCTACATTTTTATGCAAGTTATACAATTTGGTGTCCTCCTTTTAGTCAAGTGGAAACACTTCTTGCAAAAAAGCTGGCTTAAGTTTTCTAGTTAACAATGGTCAACACATTTTACTGTCACCCAAGTGTACATTTGGAAATGTATTTTTCGGAGGCATTCATCAGTCTTATTTATTCAATCATTGATTTATTTACTTATATAACCTTATGCATTTGTTGGTTTGGGGTTCAGCACAACTAAAACAGGATGTGATAAAAAGAAACACTTGTTTTAAGAATAATTGTGCCTGAGACTAAGAAGAGATTTTAACAAGATCAATCTATCAGGTTTTACTTGGTTGTCATATTTATTGGAATATTTGTTGTTGAAAACATTAAATCATCTTGAAATTATGTGTTAAAAGTATACTGTCCCAAATTATAAAATATGAGTATTCCTATATGGAGAAACGCTTTGCAAACTATTTTCTTGTTCTTGTTTTGTGTGTCAAGCACCAAAGTAAAAATGAAATATGGTTGACTTTGCCAACCTCCTCTAAAAATAGCAGACTTGCAAAAGTAGTAAAATTTCTTAAGCACTAACAACCACAAAGGTAATATACAAAAATATTTATTGTCTTACATGCATACATACACGACTCAAATTATAAATACATCCATTTTACAAAATAAACTGTTTTAGGTTGGATTCAGACAGAACACCTGGCACATATGATACGTATGATGGACACATTGACATAAAAAATATACTAATAAACAGAATTTCTGTTGCTGTACCGTTCCTACAAAATACACTTCATCAAATAAAGAATGTGCCAAAATGAAAAAGTTTGTCAAAGATGGGTTTTATGTAGTCTATAGCAACGATTTATTTCAACTTTGAAAACATTCTGCTGCAGAATGTCTGCTTTAAAAGTGCATTACAAATACAAAACACATATTTAGAGAAATATTGCAAGTGTTGTACAACATATATATTCCCTTTACAGTTAAATAGGTCAAAAATGACCCGTATTTCCACAAGGCTGTAAATTGACAAGATCCTGTATATGAACTTTTTTCATGTAGTTCAGCACTCATCACACCGTGTATGTCCATTGGGTCCTATGGGGCTCTTTATAACTTCACAGTCTCCGGGCACTTTCAGGGGTGTAGCTGTATACATACATACTGGCTTAGGAGCCAGTCATAGTGCACACCTTAAAAGTTGAGGCATACATTTGGTATCAGCAGAAGTATTCGTTTGGAGGCCCTTCGTTCCTGGCTGTGGCCTCGGAGTCCACGCTGGATCTGGCAGAGAGCAGTCTGTTGGATTCATCCGGGTTAAGCCTCGTGAGGTACTCACCCTCCATGCCTTTTCCTTTGGCTCCGGGGGCAAGTGTCTCGAATGTGACATAAGAATCTTGGATCTCTTTGGACTCCCCACCGAGCATCTTTTGGCAGCGCTTCTTTATGGCCCCGCAACAGACTATCAATGTGAGGGGGACCGCGATCACACACGCCACCGTTATGACCACCACGTTGATAAGCTTCTGGGTGCCACTCGCGCTCGCCGCCTCGTCTGTCGAGAAGATAACACACTGCTCCTTTTTGGGGATCAGGCCTTTCACGCAGACGCAAGCAATGTATTTGGTCTTTGGCACGAGGCCATCGATGGTGATTCGGTTCTTGCCGGCCGCCACATTGAGCCGCCGCATGTCTCGCTCTCCAAACACGGCATACAGGACACTGAATTCAGTGGTGTTTGTCGCCAACGGGGCTCGCCAGTTCAGAGACACCGTGTGGTCGGTGTCGCCGATCACCTTGACAGAGCGCACCACTCTTTTCTCTGGGGCCTGCTGCAAAGAGGATGTGTTGCCTGACAAGTTACTCAAACCAGCCTTCTCCACCTCCTGTGCTTTAGGGGAGGCCGCTTGTCCACCTGACACACGCTCGGAAACACTGTAACTTTCAACGGCATACTTCCCAGTGACACCTTTGCTGTTGAGAGGCTCGATAATAGGCTGTGCTGCTGTGGTTGTGGGTGGGGGCACATATCTAGCTATGAGCTTCTCCTGGTAGGCAGCCTTCCCAATCCCTCCAGTTTTTTTCCCTCGGCCTCTCTTGGAAGAGGCTTCTGTCTCCTCCGATCTAATGGAGTCCGAGATGACCAATGAAATTATAGCATCTGCAGTCCCCACAAAGTTAGTTGCTTTGCAGACATATTTTCCAGAGTCATGGTAGGAGACTGCCGGCACACTCAAAATGGACCAAATGATTCCCTCTTTGGACACTTCTTCCTGAACTGTAAAATGTAAGGAAAAGGCCAAAGTGTTAAGAGGATTGGCAAAAAAAATTGGCCAACCTTAGTCTCAATGCATTGCTCGGAGACTAAAATAGACACAGAGCTTTTATTTCAGAGAAACAAATGTGTCTGGAATAAGTGTAGCGAAACGTACTGGTGCCGTTCATCTTCTTGCCGTCGGCGCGGCTCCACGACAGCTCGGGTATGGGGACCCCGATGGTCCCGCAGCGCAGCAGGACGTTGTTCCCCAAGGAGCTCCGGACACGGGCCACCGCCGTGTGAACACGGGGCCCCTGGCACCTCTGCAGCTCCGCCTCGTTGAACAGCACACCAGCCAGGCTCTCGGGTTCAGCGCACCGAAGCCTGGGGTCAATGAGAGCCACGGAGGAGGACGGAGACTTCTGGAACTGGACCAGGTCATGCAGACGGCAGTCGCATAGCCACGGGTTGTCATGGAGTCCTGTGGAAAATAGAGACCGTTAGGACAGACCATCTTTCTTCAGGATGAAAAAATACAGTAAATTGCTTAGTGTTTATTTAAACTTTCACTATATTACAGGAAAAACTTAATTCTTGCTTCAACGTGATTGTGTGTTGCATCAAAACAAAATGGAGCAACAAGGTATATTGAGAGGCATGCCTATAAATACTCTAATCCTTTTACTCTCCTGCTGATGAAGTAAGTTCCCAACACTCTATGTTATATAATGTGCTTCAAGTAACCATAGCAGGCAGCTAAATAAATAGCACTTTCAAGTGTCCTCGTGGCTTTATACTTACCTAGGATTAATTTGGAGGTGTCCATGTCCTGAGATGGCTTTACAGTGAGCCACATATTGAGAACCTCTGAGGGGACGGTGGCCAGACTGTTGCTCGACAGATCCAAATAGGTTATGTTCTTGATATACAGTGGTGCTTCAGCTGGAATGGATGAGATCCTGTTATTGTGTAAATCAAGAAGCCGTAAATTTGGCATATCAGTCAGAGATCCCCATGGAAAAGAGGTGAGAGCATTGCCATCCAGTCTCAGTTCATCCAAACTGTACAGACCACGGAAGCTGTCGACATTCAAAGAGTTTAGTGAATTGAAAGACATCCATAGAAACTCCAGGTTGCTCAGATAGTGGAAGTTCTCGCTTGAAATCCTCGTGATGGCAGTCTTCTCAATTCGTAGCTTTGATGTGTCAGTGGGGAAATTGGGAGGAACCACAGCCATCTCTGGATCATTGCACAAGGCGCTCCTGGTATCGAAAAAAAATGAAATCATTTGTTTTCATTGCTTATCATCGAATCAAAACACAAAAGTTTTACTTTTGATGTCAGTTGCAAGTATTTTTGGATACTAATTAATCCCAAATAATTTTTGTAATCATCATATTTTTTGGAATAGTGTTTGATTGGTTTCCTATCGATAAAAAGACATTGATTTACTATAGAGTATAACTCACTAACGAGCAAAGGAGATTAAAGAGGAGCAAGTTAATCCTTCTCTATATAGAAGTGTGGAAAGCTGAACTGAAAATACCCTCATTATGCCACAAAACAGAACATTCAATCAAATGTGTTGGTATTTTAACTAATAGCAGTGTACTGTAGTATTACCTTGCTTTGGATCCATCGCTTAATTTGTGAAAAAAACAGCTACATTGAGACGGGCATGAACTGCAAAGCAGTGGAACGCAAACTAATACCATCCAAAAACTAATGCTACAACCCCAAATCATTTTTCCACAGCAAACTACTCTACCATGCTATACTACAAATGTTTATAAAACACGGATTTTTCTTTTAATCCAACATCAGGTGCATCGTTGTGGCTTGCTTGCTCTCAGCTCCATTCTGGACCGACCGTGGAGAATCCCCAGATAAAAAGGATAGACTAGGATTAGTAGAAGGACTTGGGTTATTTTCATTCACACGATTATTGCTTCCTCGAAGCTGATAGGCTGAATAGTTGTACATATTGTTTATACACAAAGATGGCACTGCCAAATAGATGAGTGGTTGATTATTAAGGTGAAATGCTTTACACCATAGGATACTTTTAAATTGGCTCAATGCAATATTGAGTATGTAAACAAACAGGCTCTGATATAATGCACGTTTAGGATACTTAACCCACATTAAAGCCATGCAAAATCATTAGGTTCCGTAAACACATTTTTGTGGACTTTTATATTGTATTCAATCAAGATACCACCTTATTTAGGCCAAATTTAAAGTTTAAAGCTGCAAGCTAGAAAAACTAAACCAATTTTCCAGGGATCTGTTTTAATTTGTTTGACCAATAAGCCATAATCTATTCAACTATGTTAGGCCTTCAACTAGTGCCACATATTTGCCCATGCTGACACTTTGCCCATAAAGACACAGAGGTTCTTTAAAACGTAGCCTTAGTCAAATTGGCATTGCAATAACCACTAGATGGCAGAGTGTATAGTGTACACAAATCATTGATTCCGAGCACCATTTGATTCGATAAAATTAGCTTCATTACAGTGTATTACAACACAGTCATTTAAAAAACGTTCATCCTACGGGATTTAAGGTGAGTGTAATCAAATACATTTGGTTTAATTAACCCCAATTCCTTAAGACAAGCTGTGTGTCAAATGTTTACACACTCTCACAGAAAGGTTACCAACCAAAAACACAAGCGTGGGTGATATTTTTTTTGTCTCACGTTGTCTCTGTGTGTGTGCATGTCTCTGGGATTATGTGAAAGAGAAAGACATTAAGGGAAAGATCTAGGGGTTGCTCACTGTCTGTCTGTCTGTCTGTCTGTCTGTCTGTCTGTCTGTCTGTCTGTCTGTCTGTCTGTCTGTCTGTCTGTCTGTCTGTCTGTCTGTCTGTCAGTCTGTCTGTCATTTAATCAGTCAGACTTTCTGTCTGTGTCTTTATGTCTGTCCGTCTGTCCATCCGCCCAT